>JABWTJ010000087.1:2240000-2440141 GCA_016801875.1 Solanum sitiens | reverse complement strand
GATGCTAGAAGTTTCACTTTCTTCTCTATTCTTATGTCGTGCCTTAGAGTTGAGTTTATAAGGTGTCTTTTTCAACCACTTCTCTTTGTGTTTATAGGACATGAATACAAGGAGATCGACCGCTAGAAGGGAGGAGGGTGGTGTAGCTAATCAAAGGATCCCTCTCCGTGACCAAGTTCCTATTGTCGGCCTAGAGGAAGAAGAGAATGTGGAGGCTCCCTTTCAAGAACCTCAAGTGTCTCCGGAACCTCAAGGGCCTCAAGTGCCTCCTATGACTCAAACTCCTTTTGTTGAGGGGGATATGAATAATGCGGATTTGAGGGCTGCCCTGATGAATTTGACTCAACTCATGACGGCTCAAGCTCATGTCGTCAACAATCACTTTGTTGCCCAAGCAAATCAAGGAGATAGGCCCCAACCAAATGCTAGTACACCCGCTTCTAGGATTCGTGATTTTATGAGGATGAACCCTCCAACTATTCAAGGCACTAATATGGATGAAGATCCACAAGGTTTCATTGACGAGGTTTTCAAAGTGGTGGATGCTATGGGTGTGACCCCTAGGGAGAAAGCGTAGTTAGCCGCTTACCAACTTAAGGATGTTGCTCAAGTTTGGTATGAGAAATGTAGAGGTGAGAGACCCTTAGAAAGAGGTTTGGTTGATTGGGAGGAATTGAAAGAGCCTTTACTAGATAGGTTCTTTCCTTTAGAGTGGAGGGAGGAAGATGGTTGAATTCATGAACCTTCGTCAAGGGGAATGAATGTGCAAGAGTACTCTCTCAAATTCACCCAACTCTGTAAGTATGCCCTGACTATGGTAGCCAACCCTAGTGCTAGGATGAACAAATTTGTGATGGGAGTGTCTAGCTTTGTGGAAAAAAAGTGTCGTACGACAATGCTTCTTAATGACATAGATAACTCTAGACTCATGAATTATGCCCAACAAATTGAGGAGTCCAAAATTAGGGAGATAAGGAAAGAGGGTAAAAGGTCTAGGTTGGATGATTCTAGTCTTTAAAAGCCTAGGAAGAGGTTCTATCACCAAGATTCTTCCATGGTAAACAAGGATAGGGCTCCAAACCAACATTCTCAAGGTGGTGGTCATACTTTTGAAAGGGCTAGGTGTCATACTTGTGGAAAGCAACATTCGGGTAAGTGTCTTTCCGGGACGGATGGTTGTTTTGCATGTGGTAATAAAGGCCACAAGATGAGGGACTGCCCTAACCTCAAAGCAAGTGGAAAAGATGTCAATCATTTTCCCTAGATCGTAATGCTCCCAAGAAGAACCCTTCCTATGGGATGGGAGCTAGGAAGGATAACTAATCCGGATTTGATGATTTTGGTAAGTCTTAACCCTTTTTATTTATTTTTTTATGTTATGAAATGAGTATAGTTGGTTTCATAGTTCATATGATCATGTCATCTTGATGAATTGCTCAAAGAATGAATTTTTTTTAAAAATGAAATGTTGGGCAGTGGTACAGTGATGTTCACTGTAGATTTTGTGATTTTTGAGAAAAATTTGCCTTGTCTTGATTGAAGTTTCAATTAGTGCAAAAGTGTTGTATATGAGCATGTTTAATGTTGGAGAAGGTAGTTCCTCCATAAAAGAAGGTTAAGAATGAGTTTTGAAACTTGTGAAGTTTGGTAAAAGTTGCCTAAATTGCTAAGTGTTTGAAAATGTGAAATGATGCTCTTTGTTAGTTGATGCCTTGATTTTTGATGTTTTGATCATGATTGTGTTGTGTTATTTGAGTCTAAGTGAGTACTGGTTGTTCTTGAAGTGTAAGTGTCATTCGAGGACGAATGTTATCCCAAGTGAAGGAGAATGTAACGCCCTAAAATGAATTTAGGTGAACTAGAACTTTGTAAGTGTTTCTTGAGTGAATTTTGTGTTAAAGTGAGTTACTTTAGTATCCCTAAGCTATGTGTGAAGTTCGGTTGAGTCTGGAGGTCAATCGACCAAAAACGTCCAGGACGTTCGAAAGGTGTGCCCTAGAATGTTCTTGTGTGTCTTGTTGTGTTTGGATGAGTTTTACGTATTCTTTTTAATTGAAACTTGTGTGAGATGTTCCTAAGACCTAGGGGACCATGTTTAAGGGTTTAACATTCGGGAACGACCCCACCTAGGACCCTCAAGGGGGACCCACAGAAGGGCCTATGCCTTGGACCAAAACTGCCAAATCAGTGTCCAATCGACGAGCCAATCGACGGCCAGTCAGCCAGTCGACAGCCTGACGACCTGGTCCGTTGTTTGGAAAAGATTTCCTGCAGGTTTGGGAGTTTCAGTCCCAACCAACGATACCCTCACTTACGGTCCATCGATGGGGCAGTCCCAAAAGATGCAACGTGAATGGTAAAGTCTTGGGGTGTTTTGGGAAATTCACCCCAAGTCTTTTGGGACCCTAGGATGATGTTTTTAGGGGTTTTAAGTTATATTAGGTTAATTTTTAAGCCCTAGACCTAGACAAGACCCCTCATATCAAAATCAACTCTCTCTCTCTCTAAAAACAAACTCTCTCAAGTCTACATTGAAGCTAGGAGGTCAAGGGGGGATCAGAAGGGTTGGTTGGATGTGTTTCTTCACCAAAATTCTTGGGTTTGCTTGCATTTGAGGGATGGTATCCATTCTTGAATACTCTTTCATTCAAGGAGCCATTTCCAATGAATTTCAAAAAGGGGTTTTCAACCCTAACTTCTATTATCTTCAACCCAATATGGTCTTGCATGAAAATGTTTGTACTGACTAATTAATGGTGTTTATAATGTTATTTAGTGATTCTAATGCTAAAACCTTAATGAAATCATGTTGAAGTTTCTTTTCAATTGGTGGTTTAAGAAAAGGGTCAAATAAGCATGTTTATGTATAGAATGAACTTTGGTTTTATTGTTTTGTAATTTTGGTTTAGCTACTGCCCTAAGGGCTTTATTATGATGAATTATTGGTAAATTGCTTATAGATTGTTGGCTTGGTAAAAATAAAGAGTTGCTTATATTGTATTGTTTCTTATTATAAATTGATTCTTTAGTGGTACGGTCCACCTTCTTGGTGGCGGTGTTTATTTGATGAATTGATTATGTTTAATATGTATTGAGAAATTGATATTGAAGGTCTAATTTGTAGAATGAATAGAAATTGTAAATGGGTCTTGTATTGTGATTGTGTAGCTTAAATTGTATGTTTGACCTAGATTTTGGTCTAATTGAAGAATATGATTAAGTGAAGTTTGTAAAGTGTGTAAGTTGATAATTAAAAGTCTAAATAATGTTTAGAAGCAGTGTATATGAAATTATGATTATATGCAAGGGTGTGCTCACATGTACACACACACTTTAAGTGAATGAATGAAGCTAAGGTTAGTAAGAAGGGGAGTCGTGGGGTGGACACTCTTCGTGAGTTGAGATGAAGTGTGTAGTAGCAACCTCACTATTCCTAATGAGCTTTCCAAGATAGGTCGGAGGATGAATGCACTTCGTGAGTTGAGATGTGGTATTCGCTAGTTATCCTTAACCTATACTCTAAATGTGAGAATTTGTGGGGAGTTATGCCTAGCACCGAGAGGATAGGAAGAAGAGGTGGAATACACTTATTGAGTTGAGATGTTGTATTCCATTGTACCTCTTAAGATGAGTACTCCTCGTTAGTAGAGAATGAGTTACTTAGTAGCAATCTCCCTATGCCTTAACTATGTGCCCGCATAGGTGTAGCTATTGAGAAAGCCATGTAAAAGCTAAGAAGTATGACCTTACTCTAGGCAAGTGAGGATCCCTCATCCGATAGGGGTTAATATCGGGATTCCATGCCTAGCTCTCATGGTATTTGTCAGTTAAGCTAATACCCCACAAAAGTAATGAAAATGATAAATCGTCTACTGAATGTGATACCTATGTGAATTGATTGAACTAAGTCTTCTAAACGAACTTGCTACTTAGGGTAGGTGGTGGTATCGGACGCTACCTATCCATTGCACTAAGTAGGGCCTTCCGAATGGGAAGACTTGGTGCCAAACCTTCTAAAAGAGTGTACTACTTAGGGTAGGTGGTGGTATGGGACGTTGCCCTACTCATTGCACTAAGTAGGCATTCTGAAAGGGAAGTCTTTGGTGTTTTGCTCGGTGTTTTTTTAATGTCTTGTGAGTGAGTGGTGACATGTTCTCCCGAGGCGAGTAAGCCGAATGGGGTAGTCTTGAGGATAGCTTGTGTGTGTGTTGAAGGAAGTGTTTAGACGTTTTTTTCATATCTTACCTTGGAGAATCTTGAGATTATCCTAGAGTAGGGAAACTCCTAAGGAAATGAGTTCACTTCCTCATTGGCAATACCTTGGAAGTTCACCATTGTTGGAGTCTTAGTTCAATGTAAAGCTTTTAAACTTACTATAATGTCTTAAAATGGTTTACTGTAATGTTAAGGATATAGCTCACTGTAAGTGTATCTTTTTGGTTAACTTGTTGTAACTTGCTCAAATCCTTTGGAATCCATTAGGAGCGCTAGTGGGAGTGGTAGTATGGGATTCTACTCTCACGTTGCACTTAGTGTGACCTAAGAGTCCTATTGGAGGAGAGTACTTATGTGAAATTGTATATTTGAGTTGGTTCACTGTATAGTTGAGTGTCTTTACTGTAAAGTGTGTCTTTAAGTCAAAATTATGGAAATTATTTTTTAAGTGTTAAATGATGCTTCTTATGTTGTTTTGTTCCTAAGTTCATGAATGTTTAATTAAATTGGCATGAAAGATTATTTTGCTAAAATGTTCCTTTTTACATGTTTTTGCATATGTCATACTTAGTACATTGTTTGTACTAAGCCCATACTTTTCTATACCTTATAAGTATAGGTTGGAAGCTTTTGGACCATTGAAGTTGAAGCTTGGGAATTCCATCTCTCAAGATTTGGTATGTCCTCATATAATCGAGGACATAGTTTATGTTTCTTAGTTTCATTATTAAGACTTAATTTGTATTTTCGTTTATTGTAAAAAGCCGTGTCCTTAAGATTCTAAGTTGTGTCTTCAAGTTGGCTTGTGACGATAAGATTTCCTAGTATTTATGAAAGACTTCTTTTATTTAATTATCGTGAAAAGTTTTAAATTCCGCACTATTTTTCATGTCTTATGTAATGAACGATAGTCGAAGGTCTTGTACGAGACTCCTAAGGGTCAAAGTACGCCTTGCCATGATGCGGGAGTTGTCCCTAGCTTCTAGGGGGGTGCTTTCGGGTCGTGACAACAGTGAGCATCATAGAATTACAATAGAGAGGAATGAGGGATCAAGTCTTCAATTATCAATTCACATTGTATAACATTACATATAATTCATAATCTATATACTTGTTAAACAATGGTTATTAATCAATTTAACATAATCGAATTCCTCATTCATGCATTATAATGGCTATGTTATAGTGATCACATAGAGACATAGGCTAGGCATGATCAAATCTTTATACATTGATCCAGTTCGATCATTAATCAACAATTCACCATAAATATACATTGTATACAGTAGACATAAACATATTAACATAATTGAATTACAAACCGATAAGCATAAGATTAAGATCATAAAGTCGTAATATGCTAAAATCGAGTTTGTGAAAGAGCATGGATTCATCATGCAATTGGATTGAAAATCACGTCAAAATCAGTAGATAATCACCAATACATTCATAATATGCTTTTTGAAATCAATTTAAGAAATGAAAACTTTGAGATTAACTCTCCAAGTGAAAGTTTACTTAGAGATTAAGGATCACCATACCACTATTACATGAAGAATCCAATAACGATTGGTGAAGAATCTATGGAAGTCCCATCTACACACTGCCCTTGAACTTCACCTTTCAATGGAGATTTCTAGAAAGGATATTTTTGGAGAGGGAGGTTTGATTTTGATTTGGAGGATTGGGTATGGGCTATTCACGTTTTAGATCATCTATATATACTTAAAAATAGCTACATAACCCTCCTAAGGTCAGGTTTGCATGTGGGATGAATTTCCTATTCAACCCATACTTAGGCAGCGTGCATGGCATTGACTGCAGGCCTGCATCGACGGATACCAACGACGGGGCGTGGGTCCATCGACAGGCCGTCCTTTGCCTCTGTCGTTTTGGTATGAGGATGTCATGTGGCAAAGCATTCTCCAGGATAAGTGACCATAGAAGCCTCCCCATCAACGGGGCATCAGTCCACCAACGGGACGTCCTTTGAGCTCGTCAATTGACATTGCCAAGGCAGTGTCTCGACAGCCTTTGGGTCCTTCTTGTGGGCCCTTTTGCGTGGACCTTTGGAAGTCGTACTCGGACGTTTCTAATGTAAATACAAACATTAACAATTCAAGGGCCTTCCACATCAGTTTCACCCTAAAAAATTACACGCAAAACGTCCAAACATGCTAGGCCCCATCAAGACACACATGAACGTCTCAAGGGCTAACTTTCGAACGTCTTAGACATTCTTGGACGTTTGACCTCCAAACTTCATTAAAATCCATACACTACCTATAAATATCATTATAAATCATTTAAATACTTCATAATCTCTACACATACAAATATAAGCAATAATAGACACATGAGGCTCTTAGGGGACTAGTCGTCGAGCGCCTTGGTCGTCCCTTGACGTTTGACTTCCAGATCACCTCAAACCTTGTACACTGCCTCAATAACATATTATAAGACATTTTAGTACATTATACCCTTATGAAGAACATGTTAGGCTTTAGAAACCCTAACTAATTTTCGAATTCTTACAATATCCCCCACTTGGGAACATTCGTCCTAGAATGACACTTAGAACACTTTAATTACAAAAATGACATCAATGAACCATAGAGAAGCTCACAACAGTAATAATATCATCATATAGAAGTTAATGAACCAAACATACAAGGAACACACTTCAAACCATTTATCACTCAATGCATACAAGCAAGCAAAACTTTTATTCACTCACCCTTTAATGCATCAAACACCTAGGAACTTCCCATGTTCATAGGAGGAACATCCTTCTCCTTATCATAACATGGTAATTACATTTCAATTCATTGAGCTCATCATGTAAGGTCACACATAGGAATATTCTAACAATACTCAAAAGCCATTTAAGCAGGCATACTTCAATGCACATAACTTGAGTTAATTGGATTGCTAATAGATTCTTATTAGTTAGACCTAGTGATATGAGGGTCATAATCAACCATACCATGTTTATTTGTGTCCATAAGGACATAAGTTTAATCATATACATTAGAACACCTTCCTAGAACTCCCTATTAAGCAACTTGTGCAATATCTAGGTGGGTTTATTACTTCCACCTATCCTAAGTAACCTCCCTTAGGTCATCCTAGTTAGGGTATTAGTCATTTAATTCCATTATCTATTTTATTTTAGGAAACTATAGCCTTAACCGATAATAAGACCATGTAAGCCAAACATGGAATTTGATGTCATCCCCTCACACCAAAAGAGGGTGCCTTACTTGCCAAGGTAAGACATGAGTATCATGATAGCATATTAGGTGATATCAGTTGCTAGATCCTATGGGAAAACATAGTTATGGAACTTGGGGGCATCATGGAAACATCACTCTAACACCCTTTTTGAGTCATGAGGCTATCCACCCCATGAGGTCTATGGTGAGCTACCTTCCTACAATGGGAAAGAACACCCCTTATCTTCAAGTTCACTCGGTGCTAAGCTAAGTTACTTTTATTAAAAGCCTTTAAATACATTACGTAATAAAACATAGGCTTTAGGAAATTCACAACCCATATTCTTATCTCATAGGTTACAGATGAAAAGTCCTTTCATCAACCTATATCATGTGAGAAAACCTTACACATGGACATAACATATGTAAGCATTTATCTAGATTAGGACAATCTTGAGAACACCTTTCAAGATCCCCTCTATTGATTTGATCATCATGCAAACCATTCACATAACACCTTTAGCCACACATATTAATACTTTACTTCATTCATGAATAAGTGTAGAAATGTAACTATATGAGCCATGCTTTCATATAAACACATTTAGACACTAGGTATAATCATACTTCATCATATCACATACTTCACATTAAAGCATGTAAGACACATTAATAACATGTTCATACATTCACTTTCGTGTACATAGAAACCAAACCTAGGAACTATCCTATCAAGGTACACATGTGCAATGCATAAACAAGGTCCCATACCCTTGACCATACTAGTGCACCTATCAAGTCATCCTATTTAGATAGAATACATAACATACCTCACATACATTTACCTTTCATGCATTGTAGTACACATCTAGTGAATATGAGATCAACCTTTCATGAGACAACATGACCCTTTACTACAATGTAAGCATGCATAATGTGTGAATGTGTGTGTATATTAGTCAACATGATCACATAATTTCTATCAATAACACCTTGAGGCAGCCACCCTCTTAAGACCAGAATGCACAACCAAGCATAGACCACACAACACAATTTAGCATAGGAGGCAAGAAGATCTTCACATTACATTCAAGACTCCTAACCTTAGTTATTCACACATTCACATAGGGGTACATGGGTAAGGGTCATCAATCCTTAACACTTCATTAATGTCAGCACCTACACATGATCTTAACCTAAACATTTACATAATCATGACAATAGTAACATAATCTAGATTCACAACTAGAGTAGAAGACTAGGCACAAGTTACACATAAGGTGATCATCATAACCACACATTCATATATTCATCAATTTGCCTTCAAGGCCATGTTCAACACATATATAATTACAATATAAGGTAAACACCGCCCCCATAAGTGGACCATACCATACAATACCATACAAAGCTTCATCAACAATACTATAGAGAAGTAGAGAGGGAAAGCCATGCTTACCAATTCATCAACCTTTGATCATCATTGATCAATAAACCTTTTAATCAACAATAAGATTTAGGGAAGTAGCTAAATATACATTTAATCATGAAAGAAACCATGTACAAGTCGCTACAAGATCATACTATAACATAATACAAGGCATCACATGTACACTAGAAAGTAGGGAGTCATAGATAATCAACCAATTTCCCTAGTCTTGATAATAAATCAAAATTCATCAATAATGTACATGTAGGGATAGCCTAAAGAAATCATAGCCTAGAAGAGATTTTACTATAATTGCCAATAAACTCGAGATACAGTGAGAATCATAGAAATACAATAGAGAGGAATTATGGATCAAGTCTTCAAGCATCAATCCACATTGGATACCATTACATATAATTAATAATATATATACATGTTAAACAATGGTTATCAATCAATTTAACATAATCGAATTCCTCATTCATGCATTATAATGGCAATGTTACAGTGATCACATAGATACATAGGCTAGGCATGATCAAATCTTCATACATTGATCCAATTGGATCATTCATCAACAATTCACCATAAATATACATTGTATATAGTATACATAAGCATATTAACATAATTGAATCACAAATCGATAAGCATAAGATGAAGATCATAAAGCCATATATAGGCTAAAATCGAGTTTGTGAAAGAGCATGGGTTCATCATGCAATTGGATTTAAAATCACGTCCAAATCAGTAGATAATCATAAATACATTCATATTATGCTTTTTGAAATCAATTTAAGAAAGAACCCATGGTTAGATTGAAGAAGAAGAGATTTGATTATGAAACTTCTTTGAAAACTTTGAGATTAACTCTCCAAGTGAAGGGTTACTTAGAGATGAAGGATAACCATACCTCTGTTACATGAAGAATCCAATAAAAATGGTGAAGAATCAATGGAAATACCATCTACACGCCGCCCTTGAACTTCACCTTCAATGGAGGTTTCTAGAGAGGATATTTTAGGAGAGGGAGGTTTGATTTTGATTTGGAGGATTGGGTATGGGCTATTCACGTTTTATATCATCTATATATACAAAAAAATAGGTAAATAAACATCCTAGGGTCAGGTTAGCACATGGGGTGAATTCCCATTCAGCCCATACTTAGGCAGCGTGCATGGCATTGATTGCAGGCTTGCATCGACGGACACCAACGACGGGGCATGGGTCCATCGACGGACCGTACTGTGCCTCCGTCGTTTGGTTCTGAGGCTTTCATGTGATCAAGCCTTCTCAAGTATAAGTGACCATTGATGCCTCCCCATCGACGGAGTGTCAATCCACCAACAGGACGTCCTTTGATCTCGTCGTTTGACACTGCCAAGGCAGTGTCTCGACAGACATTGGGTCCTTCTTGTGGGCCTTTTTTCGGGGCCCTTGGGAAGTCTTACCTGGACTGTTCCAACGTAAATACAAATATTAACAATACAAAGACCTTCCACATCAGTTTCACGCAAAACAATTACGCGCAACACGTTCAAACATGCTAGGCCCCATCAAGACACACATGAACGTCTCAAGAGCTAACTTTCGAATGTCTTAGACGTTCTTGGACGTTTGACCTCCAAACTTCATGAAACTCGATATACTACCTATAAACATCACATAACTCATTTTAAGACATCATAAGCTTGAGACATAAGAATATAAGCAAGTATAGACACATGAGGCACATAGGTGACTAGTCGTCGAACGTCTTGGTCGTCCCTTAACGTTGGACTTTCAAATCACCTCAAACCTTTCACACTGCCTTAGTGCCATATTATAAGCCATTTTAGGGACTTAGACCTTTATGACGAACATGTTAGGCTCTAGAAACCCTAACTCATTTTGGGGGTCTTACAATTATGACTTAATGAATATGCCTAAGTTATTTGGTATACTCTTGTTGAATGTGCATAAAGGTTTTCAAAGTAAATTTCATACTTATTGAAAACTCCCTTTATTAGAATGATTTTAAAGTATGGTCTCATGCATACTACAAGTGGTGTACTAACCCCATTTCTTCCTTTTCCCCAACATTTTAGGTTTCAGTCGTTGAAGGGCTTTTGGAGACGACTTGAAGAAGACTTGGGTTCTTAATCATCCAAGTAGGGTAGGTCCTCACTTTTCAAGGGCGATGCCACTATAAAGCCTATGATATTTCTTAGTGTTCAAGACTCTTATGTTCTTTCCTTTTTTATTTGGATATTAAACGTTGTATGACCTATATGTGATCTTGTTGTATTGATGTATGGGCTAGGATCAATTTGATATACTCTTATTAGATGGTTATGAGATGACACGACTATTTTAGACTATATTATGTTCTATATACTTATGTGCAATAAAAGTAGAAGACTAAGTAATCTTCCTATACGAAGGTTCTATTTATACTCGACATATATATTTATATGTGTATGTAGAGGTCTATGTAAACCTCAATGTAGAAGTAATAAAAAGTTTAAAATCTCCGCAAAATTTGACCTATGAATGTAATGATGTAAGCTAAGAGTCTAGTCTTAGCCCTCAAAGAGGACGGCAACATCGGTTACGTCTAGGGGGCATTCTCGGATGTGACATCCCCATAGTAAGGGAATTTACGGAGGTTTTTCCTAATTATCTTCCCGGTGTTCCTCCCGAACGAGAAATTGATTTTGGTATTGACTTGCTACCGGATACCAACCCCATTTCAATTCCTCCTTATCGGATGGATCCGACCAAATTGAAAGAGTTGAAGCCTCAACACACAGAATTCTAGATAAAGGCCTCATAAGACATAGTATTTCTCCACGAGGTGCTCCGGTATTGTTTGTAAAGAAGAACGATGGGTCCCTTAGATTGTGCATTGATTATCACCAACTCAATAAAGTCATTATTAATAAAAAGTATCCTCTTTCTCGGATGGATGACTTATTTGATCAAATCCAAAGGGCAAGCTACTTTTCTAAGATTAACTTGAGATCGGGGTATCATCAACTTAGGGTGAGAGGTGAAGATCTACCAAAAATGACATATCAGACTAGGTATGGTTATTATGAGTTCCTAGTAATGTCCTTTGGTCTCACTAATGCCCCGGCGGCGTTTATGGACCTCATGAATAGGTTGTTTCAAAATTAACTAGATTCATTTGTCATTGTCTTCATTGACGACATATTGGTATATTCTAAAAATGAGGGTCATTACATGAATCATTTGAGAGTGGTGTTGCAAGTGCTTAAAGAAACCAACTTTTTGCCAAGTATAGAAAATGTGAGTTTTGGTTGAGGTAGGTGTCGTTTCATGGTCATATCATCTCTAGTGAGGAAGTTGAGGTTGATCCTACGAAAACCGAGGTAGTCAAGAATTGGCCTAGACCATTGACTCCAACCGACATTAGAACCTTCTTGGGTCTACAGGGATACTATAGGAGGTTTGTGGATGGTTTTGCGTTCATTGCATCTCCCTTGACTACGTTGACCCTAGAGAGTGTGAAATATGAGTGGTCGGAGGAATGTGAAAGAAGCTTCCAAATCTTGAAGGATAGTCTTACTTCCGCTCCGGTGTTGACTTTACCGGAGGGTACCAAGGGCTTCGTTGTATATTTTGATGCATCCCGAGTGGGCTTGGGGTGTGTCCTTATGCAACATGGGAAAGTAGTAGCCTATGCCTCTAGACAACTTAAGGTGCATGAAAGGAACTACCCATCTAATGATTTTGAGTTAGAGTCGTGGTTTTTGCTTTGAAAATATGGAGGCTCTATTTGTATAGTTTCCATGTTTATGTGTATACCGACAACACGAGTCTCCAATATGTGTTTACTCAAAATGAGTTGAATATTAGACAAATAAGGTGGTTGGAAGTGTTGAAATATTACGACATGAGTGTTCTCTACCACTCCGGCAAGGCCAATGTGGTTGCGGATGCTCTTAGTCGTATGACCATGGGTAGTGTGTCTCATGTAGAAGAAGCCAAGAAAGACCTAGTCAAATATGTTCATCGGTTGGCTAGATTGGATGTTAGATTGGAAGATTCTCCAAATGGTGGTTTTATGGTCCATCATAACTCTGAATCATGTGTGGTGGTTGAGGTGAAGTCTAAGCAATATCTTGATCAACAATTGATGTAGTTGAGGGAGTAGGTTATTGGTAAGCTAAATGTGTCATTCTCCTTGTAACATTCCGGAAAATCATATGTCTAATGAAGAGACCAGTATGCCCATAGAATAGCCTATTAGGGGTACATAGGCACCCCAATGCCCAATATTGAGAAATATTGGGCATAGTATAGAAAAATTGGCTAAGACATATTAGCCAATTTTCTATATACGAATATGAAATATACTTTTTGGGTTGCCTTACCCCAATCCAAGATTGACGTTTAAGAAAATGTACCTACAATGAATACCCTAAGCTAATAAAATATATTTCATCCAACTCACAAAAGGTATGAGGCATCCAAGTGTCAAGCCTAGATACCATGGTACATAATCAATTAAAATGATCATGTAGATTAAGCAGTGCCCAAGGACATGTTGAGGGTCCTTGGGACAATAAGTAAATATTCCAAATAGGACATAAAGAATAGTTAGTTAGTAAAGTACAACCAACCCATGTTCAAGCACATGGGCAAGTGGGAATCGTCCATAAGGAGGGGACCACCCTAAACAAATTCGGTTCGGGTAGTTAAGGGGAAGCATGTGCGGATGGGTCCCTCCATGTGGGGCCTAACTTCCTAAAAACTCTAGGTCCTAACTAACTGTCCTAACTATCTAAATAATCTAGGACTAACCAAAATGGACCCGCTAGTGCACCCAACAACCTAGGACTAAAGCGGGTTGACACTAACCTAGTACTAGTTAAAGAGACAATCTAGTACCTAACCTAGGATGGTCCAAAGAGTTATTTAAGGTCCTAACGACTTAAGGGTACTATAGTAATTACCTTAGGTCACCTAATTAATTAAATTAGCAATTTATTTAATTAGTTTAAATGGTCAAAACGAAATCCTTACACTACCCTAGTATAATTCAAGAAACATCCTAGTACTTAACCTAGGATGGTCCTAAAGGTTTGATTATGGTTCAAATGACTTATGGGTACTTTAGTACTTACCCTAGGTCCATAAAATAATTAAATTGAGGATTTAATTATTTAATATAAAGTCAAATCATTGACCAAAACCATAGTCAACACCAATTTCCAGATTTTCGGTCAAGTCAACATTCTCCTATGTTTAGTCAACTTAGGAGGGGCTTTTTGGTAATTGGTTAATAAGTTTATTAAATTAACTTATTAAACATAAGTTTTATAATTCAACATCAGTTGCTAAACATAAAAATCACGATCAAAACACTTTGAACAAAAACGCAAGAACGAGGCAGTAAACAAAGAATGCTAAAACGGAAAAGTTCCATCGACGTTCTAGGTCAATTCCAAGGTTTCTTCAAGGTCTCGTTCAAGGTGATCTTCGTAGATTAAATTCTACATTAGGAATGGGTTTCTTTCCTGGACTTCTTTCTCCAAGAGAACTTTCTTTCCGTCGATTCAAAGATCTTGAAAAGTAGGGTTGTTCCCGTGTTCTCGTCGAACTCCTTGTCCCAAGTATCCTTTTCGATTCCATGTTGAATAGGTTAGAGATCATGTTGTTGGTATGTGGTGATGGCTGATCTTATGTGTAATGCTCTTGAATTATGAATGTCGATTAATCTATGAAGTTGTGATTGTATAAAGTTAAGTGCTTAAAATGTGAATCATGAATCGATGATGTGTTAGTTACACCCGTAATTATTAAAGTGTTGATGTGTTTGTCCGAATGTTGTATTGCTGTTATTGTGACGTTATGAAGATGCTTAAGTCATCAAATGTTAATATGATGATGCCCAATATGTCTTAAAAATGTTACCCTAAAGTCATGAACTAAGATTTGGCTTAAAAGACAAGTATGAAATCACATTTTGAATGAATTGACTATCTGATGCCAATAAAATTGGCTAACACTACTTTGTCAAAACGAATGAATGCTAATGGCTAGGAGCTTATGTAAATGATTGAAAGATTGGTTAAAGGTTCATACATATTCAATTTTAATATGAACATACGTAAAATTGACTTATGCCAATAAAAATGATTTGCTTGTATAATATCCCAAATTATGAGGCCAATACTAATCATATGCCAATCTTGTGTAGTTAGAATATCAATGATATTATAAGAACTTCTAAAGCAAATCAATGAATCCATAACCAAGGGCATGAAATTCATTGGGACAACTCCCAACATGCTCTAAAAGAATGAACTATGAACATATGTAACTCATCGAAAGAAGTGCTCATCGTCCATAAACGATGAAATGAATCTACTACACTAAAGTAAAGAAGTAACGTGAGTTCTAACATAATTAAAGGGGTCTAAATTAAGTAGGTGACCAGAATGGGGTGTTAAAGAATGTGATACAAGTCTTACGTAAACCTAAGCTACTATGTTAAAAGAATACTCACGAATGAAGGTGTTAGAATGTGTGAGACTATTCTCATTAACACCGAAGGATGATATGTAAGGACAATTCACATTTCATCAATGTAAAGTAAGGATGATATGTAAGGACAATTCACATTTCATCAATGTAAAGTAATGATGATGTCACGCCTCAAAACCCATTAAGACGGACAGGCACCCGATGCCCTAAAGGCCCGAGAGAACCAACCTACAACCTGTTCTTACTGAGCATATACTATAACCATTGAGACAAGTTAACTTTGGATGCAGCGATACAAACCAACGTAAGTAGATTCAAAAGTTATATACAAGACTTGGCTGTTTAGGCCACAACTCCTTAATACACAACTGAACCATGTACATACGTCTACAAAGCCTCTAAAAGATAGAAGACTAGAGTAGGTCGGGACAGACCCCGCCTTACCCTTAACTACGATACAATACCAAACGAATTTACCAAGGACTTAATAAAGCTCCGAATCAACTTGGAGCTCACCAAAAGTAGCAGAATTTCGAGTGCTCCTACTGAGGAGGTCTACTAGCTGGAGTACCTGAGCCTGCAGCATGAAATGCAGCGTCCCCAATACGGGACGTCAGTACAAAAAATGTACTGAATATGTAAGGCAAAAAGTATATGTAATACAAGGCACAAATGAAATCAAGTAGCAACATATGAGTGCATAGATTAGGATAGAAGACCACCTTTGCTTACTCTTGTGGAATCAAGTAAGCTACATTCTTTTCTTTACCTTCTTTGTATGTTATAATTTTTGTTGGGCATGTGATACAAGTGACCAGCTGATCAGTGGTAGAAGAGGATGACCCATGCTAGGCGTATTAACCCCTGGGATGCGGTCCTCATAATTACACAACTTGGGATCGGCCCATGCTAGGCTTTCGCCCCTAAGCTGCCACCCTTAATTAAATAGATTTCTTCACTTAGATTCTTTAATCTTTGAGATTATTGTTAATAAGTTCATAACTCTTTTGAGATGTTATTTTGGATAATCGTAACATTTTGAGATGTTGATTTGGTGGTCATAATCATCTAGGAGACATGAAATTACGGAACAGTAGTGGAATACATGAAAACAATACTTTGAGGCAGTAACAATGACATAAGGAGCTATGAAACATCAACACCTTACTTTAAGACCTTAATGGCACAATTGACTTCAATTGGCTTAGGAGAAGGATTCATCAAACTTTCTTTTGCAAATACCATTTCTATAACAGCACAAGGGGAAATTACACAAGTATAGAGTAGTTAACATATAATGAAGTAGTTCCATGTACTTAGAATGGGGAAAGAAATATTGTTAGCTATTTGGAGATAGTACGCTGCCACCATGCTTTCTTTTCTAGAAATAGAACTTATGAGAATCACTTCATTGATATTAATTGCAGGTGGCAGATTTCATGCCAAAAGGATATAGAATCGAATAGCCTTACATACCTTATATTTATAACCAATACCACTATCACGATTCAGCCTTCCTTATTGGGTGCTAATCTACAACATAAGTCATGATTAAGCTAACATCAGCAGCTAATCACAATAAGGTTCTCCAAAACAGTAGCTAAAAATATTTGATGGAAATCAGGCCCATACAACCCTTACATAAATGGTGAACCACCACACCCTTCCTCTACACATTAATACAACTTCAAACATCATTTCCAGATATACCCAAACAGCCCTCAACAACAATATTCATAAGGCAGCCACTAACAATCTCAAATCTTTAAGCATAATAGGAGAATATTGACGCAAAAGATTATCTATCATCCATGAATTCTTGATAAATATATACAAAATTCTCCCAATCCAAACATGATCAAAGACATTAAGGAAAACAAATGGGTTGAAGTCTTTACCTTAATTCTGAAAATTTATCCTCTACACTTGTACTTCAAGAATTCAAACTCTCCTTCAAACTCTTACTTGAAAAATTAGACAGCACTCAAGACCTCTAAGGTGTCTTAGGGCTGCTAATTGAAGCCAAGAGAGACCAAGAAAGAACTTAGGAAATCTGAAATTTTTGCAAGTTCAAAATGGAGAATAAGACTTGATCCTTATCTTTTGAAAAAGGAGGTGTTATGGCCGACACTCTTGACCAATTTTGGGCCATATAATGTCAAGTAGGTGCCCCACCTGCTTGTCCTTTTAACTTGGGCCCTTTTGGATTTAATATTATTGGACCTTGGGGCTGTCCATTTTTTCATTTGTTCTTTTAATCAGGCTTGGGACAGATTAGTGCAAGTAGGTGGTACACACTTGCAATAACATGGTAAAACAAATCTTTAGGAGGTCATGTACTGTTACTTAGTTTCACTTGGGCTTTATCCAGATGGCAATCATTGGCAGATTTGGCTGTTGAGGCCTTCTTTCATTCACATTTTCTTTAATAGGTTGGGCTCTCAAATGAGCCCCTAAATATGAAGCCCTAAATTCTGGTCAATCAAACTTGGGCCCTTTAAACTATAATATAGATCAAGTAGGTGATGCAACTGCTAGCTCAATTACCACCTTGACTATAATTACTTAAATACTTTCCATCGGAGTTAACTTGCAATACATATGCTAAAACGTGCAAGGCATTACATCACCTTCCAAGCTAGTTTAAACCAACACTAATCATGTAAGAAACATGATCCCTCACCTACACTATAAGTATATGTCAAGTATAACATGAATAGAACTACCACATACAAAAATACAGGCCGTTACAAGTTGACCAAAAATGGGATGGATTCAACAGACACGACCATCAAATTCGTCAATCACCATTGTTAGCTGATTTGAGAACTTGGCGAACATGTTTCTAAGTCAAAAGACGAGACATTCATGGAGTTCCCGGGGATGTAGTCATCGATTATCGAACGAAACAACATGGTTGTCACAACAACAAAGCCTACTGTTGATTGAACAGTCTTGGCCAAGGCCATTTTCGATTACGCTGATGAAGATGACATAATTTTAAGGGTTCTTTTGGCTAGTGGATGTTAGTGGTATGCACCAAATGTGGGTGGGTGGGTGGGGGTGGGGGTGGGGGGGAAATAGCAACCAATATATGGATGCAATTGCAATTGAGGAAGATGTTATACTTATAGCAAAATCATGTGAAGAAAAGAACAAAAATAGAGTGGGAAATTGCCCCATAAAAAAAAAAGAAAAAATTGCACCCAAGACTAAGTGCTTGTTTGGATTGACTTAAAAAGAGTACACTTTTTAAAGTGCTGAAACTTATTTTTTAAAATAAGTAGTTATGTGTTATAGAAGTGTTGCGGTTGAAAAAAAGAGTTGTTGATGTGTTTGACAAATAAGTACTGGTAAACTCTTTTTTTTATCAAAATATTTGAAACACACTTAAAGTTGTTAACATAATAAAAGTTGATTAATTTTATTAAAGATGTTAACATAATAAAAAATTGATTAATTTAAGGTTTTTGTACTTAAAAAAATTAATTTATTTTTTACATCCATAAGTAATAATATTTTTCTATCATTCACATATTTCTTTATCATCACAAATTATTTATAAGAGGAATATAAATTTATTATTTAAGTTAATTTTATATACTTAAGTTAAGTTTATATGTGCAACTTATTGAAGATAATAATAATAATAATAATAGTAGTAGTAGTAGTAGTAGTAGTAATAGTAATAATAGTAATAATAGTAATAGTAGTAATGGTACTAAGGGGCCGTTTAGTTACTAGTTAGAGTTATGCAGGTATTTGTTATGAGGGTTTAGTCATGCAGGTATTAGTTATGCAGGGTTTAGTTATGTTGGGTTTAATTATGCGTGTATTAGCTATGGAATATTAGTTATGTAGGTATTATTTAGTTATGTAGAGATCACAATACACAAACTATTAATTATTGAATATTAAACTTATTGTAAATTATTAATATATATTATTTGCAAAATAATAATATATGCTAATAAAATGTGAAATATATTGAATAATATATAATGCTAATATTTGATTAGCATATGTACCGTTAAAAAATATACAATCAATTTTTAACATTAAAAAATATTTGTGTTTGCATAAATTAATGAAAACTGTAAGTATATAAAAAGAAAAAGAAATGAAAATGATCTAATATAATAAGAAATAAAAACAACACATTTAGAACGGAATCAATAAAGTCTCTAGTTAAAATAAAATAAAATAAACTTTAGAAAATAAAAATGGTCTATATAAAAAGAAATAAAAACAATAAAGTTTCCAATTTAAAACAATAAAATAAATTAATAAGGCAAATATGTAATTTATCATTTTAATACATGTATAACTAATATCCATATAACTTATTACACCTTCTACCCTGCATAACTTTATACATAGATTTCGTCATAAGTTATGTTTGTATTAGTTATGTAGGACTAAAAAAAATGCAACCAAACATGGTATTAGTTATGTTGACTTTTATACCTAATACAAAACTTCTACCAAACATGGTAAAACTAATGCAACTTTTTATAATAAATAAGATGTCTCTTATACAGTAACGAAACAACCCCTAATAGTAATAACAGTAACAACAACAACAAAAGAATTAAGGGCAAAAATGTAATATACTTGATCAACATAAAAGACCTTAAGTTTCTTTTTAAAAAAAATACCCATCCACTATCTTTTAGCTTTTGACTTAAAATAAGTCATTTTTGACTTAAAGTAAGTCAATTTGATAATTGTCAAACACTTTAATAAGTCAAATATTGATTTTTAAAATCAGTTTGACCAGCTTAAAGAACCAGCCAAATAGGCTCTAACAATAGTAGTAATTGGTATCGACTATTGACTATGTAGACTTTGAAACTTTCTTATATGTGCCCACAAGAATCTCCTTATAGTTTACGTCTTTTGCCAATTTAAATAGTCAATTAAATGTTTTTCGCCAAAAAATTATTATGTGTAGTAAGTTAAACATTCTTTTTTTTGTGTGTACAGTAATAAATTTTGAACACTAAAAATTTCTTACTTTAATACTATCATCATGACATGTTTCTATTTGCCAATTCATAAAAGGTAATATAGGGGGAAATGCAAAGTCAACATGAACTATAAAATAAGTCTTAGAAGCTTTGGAATTGCAATAAGAAGCTATAATCAAACAACTGTTGGTCGAGTTATGTGCTTGCAGCCAAGGGTGACTTGTTGCTCCAAAGTTTATAGGGCCCACATCAGCTAGAAGCATGCAACTATTCGTTGGTTGATGAGGATATTTTTGAAATGTTAATATTTTTTTTACTTCAATTTATTGTCTTACTTTCCTTTATAATTTGTTATATACTATTAAATTATGTTAACAACATTATAAATCACAATAATTAGTCATTTGAAATATATGTTTATATATATTTGAAAATTACATAAAATATAATATAAACAAAATAATTAACAAATTTAAAGTATTTCAAAATCATATAAAAATATAGCTGATTCTTCAAATTTAATTCATGTCACATAAATTGAATAGAAGGATTAACACATATTATTTAAAAGTATATAAAGTACTATATAAATCACATATTCTCGAATTCGGCTCCTCTCTATTTTCCTTCATTCATTTTCCCCAAGTTCTTGCTTGGATGTGAGACACACAACATATGTAAAAATTAATGATTAAGATTTAATTGAATAAAAAAAAATTAATTATAATTGAGATAATTAATATTTCATAAAAAAATAACAATACCACAATTATAACAATATATTATCTTGTCATAAATATATTATTAAAAAAAACTTTTTCTTACTAGTATTATCTTCTGAGTTTGTCCATAAATATATTATAAAATCTTTCTGTTTTTCTATTATTTTTTCTCAAAGAGTATTTTTCTATTAATTATATGTAAACTAATTTCAAAGAGAAAGTTTGACAATATAAATAATTTATTTTTTCATTTCAAATATAGTTACATTTAAATATTTTAAATATTTTGGGATGAACTAATATTAAGAATTTGAATAAATAAAAATTATTTTTTGAACAAATAAAAGAACTAGTCATTTGAAATATCTTACTTTATCCAACATATCAAATGATCTTATATAGTTTGATGATCATAATAGTGATGAATAGGGGAGTACATGATCGGGTTGGTTCAGGTTTTCAAATATCAAATCAAATTATTTGTGTAAAAAAAGTTGAATTTAAAAATCAAACCAAACTAATAAAACTCGGATTTTTTTTAAACCTCGGATTGGTTTAGGTTTTTCAAATATCAAACCATTATGTCAAATTTTTAAATCAAAACCAAACTAATAAACCTCAAAAAAAAATATCAGATTTTTGGAATTTTCCGGTAAGGTATGCATACAAACATATAATTAACTTGTGCTTCTAAAATTTTCTTAGTCAAACCAAAAAACAACTATCTAAGGTGTTTCTTGAGAAAATAAAATAAAATATGAGATGAATGATGACAATAAAATATTCAATAAAAATAATAATGAAATCGTCATAAAAATAAATATTGCAAAGCCATAATGAAATTATCATAATTTAAAAGTACTAAATCATGCTAAAATAAGTCTAATAAGTACTGGCTACATGATTAAGATTTAAAGAAAAATTGAAATTAGAGTATGTATTTCAAATGTCTAAACCAATGTAAAACTAAAGAACACATATTCAACATTATTGTCATTCTTAGTATTGAATTAATTTATATTGTTAGCGTAGTATTGATTTGATTTCGAATTGAGCTTTATTAGAGTTACTTATATCTATGGACTATAACCTTTATTGGACCATCAAAATTCTAAGTCTCAAGAAACTTGAAAAATATGTTAAAAGATAAATATTATGAAAACGTATAAGTAATATTTAGAAATTACATTAAAGTAAATATTTTTATGTATAAAGTAAATTTTAAACATTCTATATATAATATCGGGTTGGTTTGGTCTCAGATTAACTTTTTTTTTAGTTAAAATCAAACCAACCCAAGTATAGTCGGATTTTTTTTTAATACCAAATCAAGTCAAACCAAATCATAATTCGGGTTTTGATGATAGTTAAGGAACCAAGATATTTGCTAGAAACTCATGTATACACGTTTGTATGATAGTCTCCATCTCATGAGAACAAAAGTGAAGCTACCTTCCCTCTTGGGAAGAGACACCTCTCATATCGGGTTTTTGTTCAAGAGTTCATATCATCAATTAAATTAGCTAAACAGAGCAAAATCGGACAATAATGGATCCCGCCGATTCAGTGCATTTCATTCATCAATTTGCTAAATGGAGCATAATCGGACAATAATGGATGCGCCGGTTTCGTTCATTTCATTCATCAATTTGCTGAACGGAGCACAATCCGACAATAATGGATGCCGCCGATTCTGTGCATTTTATTAATCAATTTGATGACAAATTCACCGTCGGTGGAGAAAACTATTTGGAATTTACCGTCTGAATTTAGGTATTAATAGTTAGGGATAATTGTATATAATGACAAACTAATAAATCAAATTAAATGTTATATCACCAAACTTTGATTTAATTGTGCCATGTAGCAAGCTGTTTGTCAGTCACCTCTCTTCCTCAAACTCTCGCTCGCCACTCTCCCTCTCTATATTCCTCTTGCTTTTATACAAACACAAATGTATAAAATGCATTTATATATGTATAAAGCGAGAAAGAATTATATACATATGTATATTTTCGCTCCCCTCTCCCAAATCTCGCTCGCCAGCCTCGCCTCTGTCGCTTATATAACCAAAACGAAATGTATAAGTTGCGTTTCTGTTTGTATAAAGTGAGAGAAAATTGTATATCCCATACTCTCATATCTAATCAATCAAATAATTATAATACGTACTTTATTTCGCTTGCTTTGACCCAAATAATCATTGATTTCGAAAATGGTAAATCTTTAAAGAGCTAAGAAGTAATAAAGGCCAAAATTTCACAAAAAAGAAAAGATCATCCCAAACTTTCCTAACCATAATAACTATGCCTCAATCTCAAGAGTGAAATAGAAATTCTGAATAATTTTCGACAAACAAATAATATAGGTCATGTAACTATTCCCTCTTTCAATCGAACTATCATTACATAGGAAAAACAAACAACAAATAGTTGAAGATGTGAAATTAACGATAAAGCCATAATTCATATGTGTTTTTGATATATTGGTTCATTCAAAATGTGAGGCAAGTAAGTTTTAAAGACATATCTATAGTCTTTCTTTCGATAAATGAGGTTAAAGGACTGCATCTCAGATTTATGATCAAAACATTTAGATTCTAGCCAAATCCACTTGAACTTGTGGCCATTATAAACATCTTTTACTTTCTCATTATGTTCCAAAGTTAATTTGAACGAATTTTTCTCCTTCTCCGTCTTACTTGCTTTGATCTTACATTTTTGTGGAGACAAATATTTGCACAAGTAGATCTCAACAGCTTCATAAACTTTATTTTTGACCTTCTCATCATCTACCAATGTGTATTCATCAATCACCAATGTAACCTTATTTGAGAAGAATTTATTGAGTTTAGAGAAAAGAGTGTTATTTGTAAGTTTTGATGATGTGACAAACTCAGGGACCTTGTAAAGGTACCAGGTTCCCTACATGAACAAGCCGTTGACTCCAAGTTGGAGAAAGTACAAAAAGTTGGTGCACAGTCTCCAACAGTGGCAGAAGTGACAGACGCGGCAGAAACGTCAGAACTTTCCAACCAATGGCATGGGTTTAAGGAAAGTGACTTGTCTATACAATGTCATCTTTCCTTAAACTTTTTCTTTGGCTTTTGCAACTTGAAGAAGCACTTTCAAGAATATTTGCATAGACTATAGAAAACAAGGGGTGAAAAATTATTCAAGAACAACTGAAAACTCAGAAGCATAACGTGTGGTTGTTTGAGAATACATTCTTGAGGTCTTACATTGTAAACTATTCCTATATCTATAAAGGAATCAGTGTGGTGGTGTTGAAACTTTAAGTTATCTAAAAGGGATAGCTTAGTGGGTAGAATAACTTCTACTTAGGCTCATCAAGCAATAGAGGTATTGCTTGATTGTGAGATTAAAAACTTTTTCTCACATTTGTGTAACTGGTTTTACTTTTGCTTGTGAAGATTAGTGAAACAGTTTTTGAAAATCCTGTGTGACAGGTCGTGGTTTTACTCCCTTGAGCAAGGAGGTTTCCACGTAAAACTGCTGTGTTGTTAAACTGCATTTACTTTCTGTTCATACTTGTTTGTGTGTCAAGGGACCTGGTCCATTGACTGATAAGTGGACGCATAGATTCTAACAAGTGGTATCAGAGCAGGCACTTTCTACCTGGTTAACACCAAGAAAGTGACATCTGTTCTAGGATGGCTTCTCCACTTAATCTAGAAGAAGGTCAATCTTCAACTAGACCACCTCGGTTCAATGGACACTTCTATAGTTGGTGGAAAGTCAGAATGCATGATTTTCTTATGGCAGAAGATAGCGAGCTATGGGACATTGTCTTAGATGGACCATTTATTCCAATGATTGAAGAGAAAGATGGAGAAACAACTAAGTTTGTTCCAAAGCCTAGACAAAAATATGATGAAGCTGATAGAAAGAAGATAGAAAAGGGTTACAAGGCAAAGACACTTCTTGTCTGTGGGATAGGACCAGATGAGTTCAATCGTGTCTCAGCCTGTGAGTCTGCAAAAGAGATCTGGGATTTCTTGAAGACTGCTCATGAGGGAACTGAACAAGTAAAAGAGTCAAAGATTGATATGCTCACTTCTTTGTATGAAAATTTCAAAATGAAAGAAGGTGAAACCATTCATGAGATGTTCACCAAACTGTCATCCATTACAAATGAGTTGAGAAGCCTTAGAGAATCTATCAGTATAAGCAAGCAAGTTAGGAAGGTGGTTCGAATCCTTCCCAAGTCATGGGAAAGTAAGGTTGATGCTATTACTGAAGCAAAAGATCTGAAAGTGTTAACAATGGATGCTCTCATTGGAAATCTGAAGACTCATGAGATGAATCGAAATGATGACCAGTCAAAGAAGGAAGTGAAAAAGGATAAGTCCTTGATGCTGAAATACAAATCTGAAGAAGATTCCAGTGATGATGATATGGCTTATCTCATCAATAGATTTCAAAAAATCGTGAGAAAGAACAAATGTTTTAAAAGGGGAGCAAATGGTCCTCGAACTGCCACCCAAAATGATACATGTTACAAGTGTGGAAAAGCTGGGCACTTTATGAGAGAATGTCCATTACTCAAGGCTGAAAATAAAGAATATCAAAAGTCAAGAGGTGATAAAGAGAAGAGAAGGGACCTGGTACTCAACAAAAATGATCGGAAAGCTGCTGCTGATTATGTGGTCAAAAAGGCGCTTGCTGCATGGGGAGACTCTTCAAGTGACTCAGAAGATCCTGATGAATCAAATGATGTATCCATGGTGGTGGTTCACGAAGAGGAAACAATATTCAATGAGATGTTTGCTTTCATGGCTCATTCAGAAAATGAAGAAGAGGAGGATAAGGTAACTCTTCTTGATATGAAACATGACTTGAGTACTTATTCTCTTAAAAAATTGAGAACATTAGCAAATGTTATGATTGATTCAGTAATTGAGTTAACCTCTGAAAGAGACATTATGAATGCTGAACTTGACAGTTTAACTGAAAACAAAGATAAAATGAAAGAGAAATTGTTGAAAATGGAAGATAAAATGGCTTCTCTGGAATGTGACAAGACTGATCTTAAAAAACAGTTATCTCAGAAAAATGAAGAAGCTAAAGAGCAAAATGGAAGGTCAAATAGTTTACAAGTTGAAATTGAAGAAAAACTGAAAACCTCTGAGGAAAATCTTAGGTTGACTTTGGAGAAGAGCAACAACTTAGAAAAGGATATTGTCAAATTTAAGGAAGAACTTGAAAAATCTCTTAAGTGGACAAAATCTTCTAAGTTGCTGTCTGGTGTAACAAATCAAAGCAATTTCAATAAGATGGGTCTAGGAAGTCTGAATATTACTCCTCCCTTTAATCCTCACAGCAAGTATGTTTTTGTGTCTGACAATTTGCTCTGTCTTCACTGTGGTAAAAATGGGCATTTAAAAGAAGAATGTACTGGGTGGAGAAAGTCTCATGAGAAACTCTCTAAGTACACAGAGAAGCAAGGAGTAACAAAAGAGAGACCTGGTCCCCCAAAACAAGTTTCAGCTAAAAGGTTTTCAAAGAAAGGATCTGATTCTGCTCCAAAATTTTTTGTCAAAAAGAGTCAAAAACTACCCTATTGGACTAGAAACAATCTGATCACTCCATTGTCTGTTTTCTGGGAACTCAAATTGAAATGGGTTCCCAAGCCTAACAAGTGATTCTTGTTACAGGTGAGTGAGAGGAGCAGCAGTCAATGTTGGTATATGGACAGCGGATGCTCTAAACATATGACTGGTGATATCAAAAATTTCCTCTCACTCAAGATACTTCAAGGTGGAGGTGTCTCTTTTGGTGATGGAAAGAAGGGGTACATTTTGGGGGTTGGTAAAGTGGGAAAATCTCTTGGAGAATCAATTGATAATGTGTATCATGTTGATGGATTGAAGTACAGTCTTTTGAGTGTATCTCAAATTTGTGACAAGGGAAATAAAGTGAAGTTTACTTCTGAGAAGTGCACTGTGGTTAATCTAACCACAAAGAAAGTGATTCTTACTGCCTTTAGAAGTAAAAACATGTATGTGGCCAACTTAGAAAAGTCTCATGGAGATGATCTGACATGTCTTAGTGCTCAAAATGAAAATGCTGATCTGTGGCATCGAAGACTAGGGCATGTGAGCTCATCTTTATTGAATAAACTGATTTCTAAGGACCTGGTCCTAGGTTTGCCAAAGTTGAAGTTTTGTGAAAACAAAATATGTGAAGCATGTGTCAAAGGAAAACAAATCAGATCATCCTTCAAGTCAAAGAAGCAAGTAACATCATCAAGAGTACTGGAGCTGTTACACATGGATCTATGTGGACCTTTGAAGGTTCAAAGTAGAAAGGGTAAGAAATATATTCTGGTGATAGTTGATGATTACTCTAGATACACATGGACAAGATTCCTAAGATCAAAAGCAGAAACACCTGAAGAATTGGTAGTGTTCTTCAAAATGATTCAAACGAAATTGAATCAAGTGATTGTTGGAATTAGATCTGATCATGGAACTGAGTTTGAAAACTCAAAACTTGATCAATTCTGCATGGAGAATGGTATTAGTCATAATTTTTCTGCTCCTAGAACTCCTCAACAAAATGGAGTAGTGGAAAGAAAAAACAGAACCTTGGTGAACATTGCTAGGACCATGATTATTGAGTCAAATCTTCCTCAAAGTTTCTATGCTGAAGCTGTTAACACAGCATGTCATGTTACTAACAGGTGTCTGATAAGGTCTTTATTGAATAAAACTCCCTATGAGTTGCTCAATAACAGAAAACCTATGTTGAGTTATCTTAGTGCTTTTGGGTGCAGACGTTTTGTGCTTAATAATGGAAAAGATGATCTGGGAAAATTTGATCCTAGAAGTGATGAAGGAGTGTTCGTTGGATACTCTTCATCAAGTAAAGCATACAGAATTTTCAACAAAAGAACTCAATGTATTGAAGAAAGTATTCATGTTGTGTTTGATGAAGATGGAAGTGTGAGAAGTGATGCACCAAATGATGAAGATGAGTTGAGCAAGTTGTTTAATTCACAGAAAATTAAAAGAAGTGAAGCCTGTGAAAATGATCAGTTGAAGAATAACAATGATAATGATAATCATAGTCTGTCTGAAAAGACTGATGAAGTTGAAAAGTTTGATGAGGGACCTGGTGCTACTCTGAACTCCAGTTAGAATACCTCAAACTCTCCAGAAAATGATGAGCTCCTTGAAGAAGAAGAACATGCTGATCAGCTGAACCAGTCGACTTTGAGACCAGAATGGAAACATAGTTCATCACATCCTCTTGATAATCTGATTTCTCCCTTGAGTTCTAGAATTCACACTAGATCAAAAACAAGAAATCTAGTTGCATTCTCAGCATTCATATCATCTATTGAACCTAGGAATGTGAAAGAAGCATTAAGTGATGCATATTGGATTAATTCAATGCAAGAAGAACTTCATCAGTTTGAAAGAAGTAAGGTGTGGTACCTGGTTCCTCGATCTGTTGGCAGAACAGTGATAGGAACCAGATGGGTTTTCAGAAACAAGCTTGATGAAAATGGTGTGATTACTAGAAACAAATCCATATTAGTTGTCCAAGGATACAATCAGAAAGAAGGAATAGATTATGATGAAACTTTTGCACCTGTTGCAAGGATGGAAGCCATCAGAATTCTAATAGCTTTTGCAGTATTCATGGGTTTCAAGCTGTATCAAATGGATGTCAAAAGTGCGTTTCTAAATGAAGACCTGAAGGAGGAGGTGTTTGTTAAACAACCTCCTGGGTTTGAAGATGCTGAGCTACCAGATCATGTGTTCAGATTGAATAAGGCTCTGTACGATTTGAAACAAGCCTCTAGAGCTTGGTATGAAAGGCTGTCAAAGTTTCTATTGAAAAATGGGTTCAAAAGAGGAAAAATAGACAATACCTTGTTCTTATTAAAAAGGGAACATGAACTGCTTATTATTCAAGTGTATGTGGATGACATAATTTTTGGAGCTCCATCAGAACATCTGTGTGAAGAATTTTCATCATTAATGGGAAAGGAATTTGAGATGAGCATGATGGGTGAATTGACGTTCTTTCTGGGACTACAAATCAAGCAATCATCAAATGGAATCTCAATCAGTCAGGAGAAGTACATTAAGGAGCTGTTGAAGAAATTCAATATGTTTGATTCAAAACCTATTGATACTCCTATGGGAACAAACTCCAGGCTTGTAGCAGATGAATCTGATTCTCTTGTGAATCAAACCATGTATAGGGGAATCATTGGTTTTTTATTGTATCTGACTGCCAGCAGACCTGACATTGTATACAGTGTTGGAATGTGTGCTAGATTCCAAGCATGTCCTCGTGATTCACATTTGAAGGCTGCAAAACGTATTCTAAGATACTTGAAGAAAACAGGGGACCTGGTCCTCTTCTATCCAGCAGGTGACACTTTTGATCTTGTTGGTTTTGCAGATGCTGATTTTGCTGGTTATCAAGTTGATAGGAAGAGTACTTCTGGAATGGCTCATTTCCTTGGATCTTCACTCATTTCTTAGGGAACTAAGAAACAGAATTCTGTAGCTCTCTCAACAGCTGAAGCAGAATATGTAGCAGCTGCTGCATGTTGTTCACAATTGTTATGGATAAAGCAACATTTAGAGGATTTTGGTGTAATCATCAAAGCTATTCCTCTTATGTGTGACAATACGAGTGCAGTAAGTATGGGAAAGAATCAGTTCAACACAAGAGAACTAAGCACATTGATGTTAGGCATCATTTTCTGAGAGACAATGTGGAAAAGGGGAATATTGTGCTTACGTATTGTTCAACAGAGGAACAAATTGCAGATATCTTCACCAAGGCGCTCAGCAAAGATCTATTTGAAAGAAATAGGTTGAAGTTGGGCATGATGTCCTCTCACTGATTTTCAGAAATTCAATAGTTGAAATTCCTTTGATGGCTAAACTTGTAGTACAGGTATCTTTTGTGTCAATAATATATTATCTGGATTAGATCATTTTTTTTGTACCTATTGTAGGTATACATTCAGGGAGGAATAGCTAAGCAAAGATATGGCTAGAACAGTTGAGGAATGAAAATAAAGCTGTATTATGGGACCTGGTCCTAGTCAAGGTTAGCATCTTTTACATTAATTTTAAACTGAAAATTATGACCGTTGATCAAGCCACGTGTCAGTCATCGGTCATTCTGACCGTTAGTCCCATCGCTTATTGTTCAAGTGACGCGTCAAATCAAGGGACCTGGCACCGTTTCATCTTTTTAAAAACCCTTTTTCTTTCCATCTCCATTCTTAAATGTGTCGTTTAACATTCCTCTACTAAAAGAACGAAAAAGAAGTGAAAAGTCAATATCTGGTTTTATCTCATTTTCCTTGACTTCGTAAAGTTGCTACTCTTCTCTTCTTTTGGTTAAGATGTCTGATCCTTCATCCGCCTCTAAGCAAATACTTACTGCTCTCAGTGAAATTGCACCTATTGCCTTCTATTCTCCTTCTGCAGAAAGGTCTAGGTCTAGTGTTCCTTCAAGTTCTCCCCAAGATACTCCTGACAACCCTTTTCACTCCATAGATCTGAACAGTTCTAGTGTTCCTAATGGACCTGGTTCTCATCATGAAATGCTGCCAGATGCTCTGTTTGAAGGAGACTTGCCAAGAAACAAATTTTCTGAGTCAAACATTCTAGCTGCAAGTGAAGAGCTGGTAATTGAAAGTCTTGCAATGATGAGAGAAGAGGTCAGGGTAGAACAAAATGAACCTTTTCAAGGGGAAGAGGCCAGAGAAACTCAACCCATTTTTGATAAAACTCCTAATTTTGAGAGGTATCTATCTTCAAACTCCTCTGACTCTGAAGGTGATGATGAATCTATCAAATGGAAAGTTGAGAGGAGGGGTGGTAGTGTGTCAAGGAAGGGAAAAGAAAAATTAGTAGAAGAGGTGCCTAGAAGGAGACCTACTACTAGATCTGATGCGAAAAAGCTGTTGGCTGATGCCTTAAAGGCTAGTGCAAGGTCTACAGCAGAAATCAAGAGTGCTAGAACATTCAAAGTGTCTAACTTCAAAATGCCTAAATCTGGAGTGATAGAGGTGTCTGCTGAAGCGACAGAAAAGAAGAGCAGGAAGAAAAGGTCAGAAAAAACAAAGTCAAAAGATTTCAAAAAGAAGGAGAAAATGAGTTCTATAGGAAAAAGGAAAAGATCACAGGGATCTGGTACCCAAAGTAAAGTTGAAGAGGAGGTCAACAAACAAGAGATTGTTGACAACTTGAGAAAGCAGTCTGTGCTGGCGGGGAGAGTTTTTGACATGGGAATAATTAACCTTCCTGGAATGGACTCTCTGCATGATATGGTGGAAATCCAGTCATGGATGCATCTCTTCAACAAAAAATCTCCTATTCTTCACGAAGAGGAAGTGCGTGTATTTTACTACAACATTTAATTCAAAGAAGATGGGAGTGTCCATACCAGAGTGAATGATATTGCAGTGCAACTGGATGAGGTTCTGTTGGGGAAAATTCTTAAGGTGCCTCGAGAGGGTACCAGGTCTGTGATTGGGAAAACTTGTTCGACTGAGTTTGTGGCATTGGTCTCTAAGCTTCCCACAACAAAGTGTGCAGGGGTCTTTAAGAAGGTGATGAAAAGTGAGTATCAGTTGGTGTTTGAATTTGTAAACAAAATCCTTCTTCCTCGAACTGAAAAGAGGACCTCAGCTACTTCTGCTGATTTGTACGTGATGGAGTTGTTGTGCAAATTTGAACCTCTGAATCTCCCAGGGCTCATCCTTGAACACATGTACAAGACTGTCATCGAGAGAAAAGGAATACATGGAATGGGATATGGATACTTTCTTACTAAAGTATTCAAATACTTTAACATTCCTTTGAGCGTTGGCAAGGTTGGTACAGTGAAACAAGCTTTTTCAGATACTACTCTGGTTGAATGTGAGTTTATTGAAGGAAAAGGGAATCCCAAGAGCAAGATGGCTCAACTCATAGAAGACCAGAACCAACTCAAGCATGAAGTTGAAGAATTAACTATGCGATTGAGTGGAAGAGATGCTGAAATTGCTATACTCAAAGCTGAGCTGATCACTGAACAGACAGAGGGACCTGGTACTTCTGTGGTTCAAGCCCTGGAAAGGGAAAATGCAGAGCTGAGGGCGAAGGTCATTGCCTTACAAGAAAAGGCAATAAAGGATAATGATGCTGCAAATGACAGACTCACTCTTATTATTCAGTCCCTTTCTCATCAACCTCCCCCTTCTTAGTCTGTCCAAATCGTTTTCTGTGTCTTTCTTGTGTGGCTTGTCTTGTTGTCGTTGGATTCTCAGTTTGCTATTAATGTATTAAGTGTTTATCTTGGAATGCTATTTATCTTATTCCTCCGGTGTGCTAGCTACTATCTCTTGTGAATGCTTTCCTTTTTGTTTGATTGCTATCAAGCTTTGGTCTTCTCTGATATTATTATTGATATCTCTGGTTTACTGTATCTCTTTTTTATGATGCCAAAAGGGGGAATTATAACTGATAAGTGGTAGCTGGACATGGTTGTGAGGAGAAATACAAGTGAGGGGGAATACAGTCAGATTAATTTTTTTTCCAGGAGGATAGACAAGTAATTCAGGGGGAACTTGTTATGAAGTTGGAAGAGTGTCTGGAGCATTGTTTGTCATCATCAAAAAGGGGGAAAATGTTATTTGTAAGTTTTGATGATGTGACAAACTCAGGGACCTTGTAAAGGTACCAGGTTCCCTACATGAACAAGCAGTTGACTCCAAGTTGGAGAAAGTACAAAAAGTTGGTGCACAGTCTCCAACAGTGGCAGAAGTGACAGACACGGCAGAAACGTCAGAACTTTCCAACCAATGGCATGGGTTTAAGGAAAGTGACTTGTCTATACAATGTCATCTTTCCTTAAACTTTTTCTTTGGCTTTTGCAACTTGAAGAAGCACTTTCAAGAACATTTGCATAGGCTATAGAAAACAAGGGGTGAAGAATTATTCAAGAACAACTGAAAACTCAGAAGCATAACGTGTGGTTGTTTGAGAATACATTCTTGAGGTCTTACATTGTAAACTATTCTTATATCTATAAAGGAATCAGTGTGGTGGTGTTGAAACTTTAAGTTATCTAGAAGGGATAGCTTAGTGGGTAGAATAACTTCTACTTAGGCTCATCAAGCAATAGAGGTATTGCTTGATTGTGAGATTAAAAACTTTTTCTCACATTTGTGTAACTGGTTTTACTTTTGCTTGTGAAGATTAGTGAAACAGTTTTTGAAAATCCTGTGTGACAAGTCGTGGTTTTACTCCCTTGAGCAAGGAGGTTTCCACGTAAAACTACTGTTTTGTTAAACTGCATTTACTTTCTGTTCATACTTGTTTGTGTGTCAAGGGACCTGGTCCATTGACTGATAAGTGGACGCATAGATTCTAACAAAGAGCTCGATTGTTATAGGTCAATATAACGAGGGTAAAGATTCCCCCAATTATTTGAATGGTAGTGTTTATTGAGGCTAAAATCGCCATGGATTTTATTCTTAAGCTATAGATTTCGTCTTTCTTATGTATTTTATGCTTGAGCTATATATAATTATATATCTTTTATATGAGGAAATTTGGAAACATCTAGGAAATTGTTCAATAATTGGATTTATTTGTAGAGGTCGTGAGTCAACAATTTGGTCACGCTACTTTTAAAGTCAACTCTAGCATTTTTTTCTCTCAGAAATTGCTCAACTTTGATTTTTTAATCTAAAGTCACTTAACTCGGAGCTCTTTTTAATAGAAAGTCACTAAACTTTAATGTTTAACTTAAAAATCACTCAACTATGAATCTGAAAAAACATTTGTTGTGAACCAATTATTAGGACCGTAAATCAATTAGGTGTCATACAGAAACTATCAAAGCAAATCTTGAAAGATCACGAGTAAGAAGACAAATAAGAAATATACCAAAAGACACAAAGATTTAACGGAACTTAGTCAATCAATCTACATCCACAAATCAAAGGTGATGAGCAATCTATTATTAATATCATATAAATGAGGAAAATAAAAGTCTATGTGGACTAAGTCAAATGATTAAGACATAGTTTGAAGAGAGAAAGAAATATGTGGACGTCTAATGTTCGAAGCGTCAATTTAATTGAATTCTTCTACTAATAAGTTCAAATTTTTTTATTTGTTCAAAAAATCATCTTTTACTTATTCAAATTTTTATTAGCTCATTCCAAAATATTAAAGTCTAACTACATTTGAAAATAATAGTAATAATTTTCTTTTTATGTTATCAAACTTTTTAGTAACAAAGAAAATGAAGAACACAAAATTTGGCTAATTGTATATCTAACAAGTACTTTCTCCGTCTGGTATTGTTCGTCATAATTTTTATTTTTAGAGTTAAGCTATAAAAAGTTTGACTAACATTTTAAGATGTATTCATATTAGTATGCAAAAAATTGCATTTTTTAGTACCTTCCATATAGTTTTAGAATATCTACTTTTTATTTATTTAAAATATCAAATTAATATGATCTAATATAACTTTGAAAATTAGTCAAATTAACTTTCAAAAACCGCAATATGAAAAATAAAAGTAGACAGAGGGAGTATTTATGTTTTTCCTTTACTCTTTGTTACTAAAAAGTTTGCCAATATAAATAATTTATTTTTTCATTTCAAATATAGTTACATTTAAATATTTTAAATATTTTGGGATGAACTAATATTAAGAATTTGAATAAATAAAAATTATTTTTTGAACAAATAAAAGAATTAGTCATTTGAAATATCTCACTTTATCCAACATATCAAATGATCTTATATAGTTTGATGATCATAATAGTGATGAATAGGGGAGTACATGATCGGGTTGATTCAGGTTTACAAATATCAAACCAAATTATTTGTGTAAAAAAAGTTGAATTTAAAAATCAAACCAAACTAATAAAACTCGGATTTTTTTTAAACCTCGGATTGGTTTAAGTTTTTCAAATATCAAACCATTATGTCAAATTTTTAAATCAAAACCAAACTAATAAACCTCAAAAAAAAATATCAGATTTTTGGAATTTTCCGGTAAGGTATGCATACAAACATATAATTAACTTGTGCTTCTAATCAAACCAAAATACAACTATCTAAGGTGTTTCTTGAGAAAATAAATAAAATATGAGATGAATGATGACAATAAAATATTTAATCAAAATAACAATGAAATTGTCATAAAAATAAATATTGCAAAGTCATAATGGAATTATCATAATTTAAAAGTACTAAATCATGCTAAAATAAGTCTAATAAGTATTGGCTACATGATTAAGCATTAAAGAAAATTTAAAATTAGAGTATGTATTTCAAATGTCTAAATCAATGTAAAACTAAAGAACACATATTCAACATTATTGTCATTCTTAGTATTAATTTATATTGTTAGCTTAGTATTGATTTGATTTCGAATTGAGCTTTATTTGAGTTACTTATATCTATGGATTATAACCTTTATTGGACCATCGAAATTCTATGTCTCAAGAAACTTGAAAAATATGTTAAAAGATAAAAAACGTATAATTAATATTTAGAAATTACATTAAAGTAAACATTTTTATGTATAAAGTAAATTTAAACATTCTATGTATAAGGGTTGATTTGGTCTCAGATTGACTTTTTTTTATAGTTAAAATCAAACTAACCCAAGTATAGTCGGATTTTTTTCCAATACCAAATCAAGTCAAATCAAATCATAACTCAGGTTTTGATGATAGTTAAGGAACCAGGTGATTTGCTAGAAACTCATGTATACACATTTGTATGATATCATAGTCTCCATCTCATGAGAACAAAAGTGAACCTACCTTCCCTCTTGGGAAGAGACACCTCTCATATCGGGTTTTTGTTCAAGAGTTCATATCATCAATTAAATTAGCTAAACAGAGCAAAATCGGACAATAATGGATCTCGCCGATTCTGTGCATTTCATTCATCAATTTGCTGAACAGAGCATAATCAGACAATAATGGATGCGCCGGTTCCATTCATCTCATTCATCAATTTGCTGAACGGAGCACAATCCGACAATAATGGATGCCGCCGATAATCAATTTGATGACAAATTCGCCATCGGTGGAGAAAACTATTTGGGTTTACCGTCTAAAATATAGGTATTAATAGTTAGGGATAATTGTATATAGTGACAAACTAATAAATCAAATTAAATGCTATAACCACACTTGATTTAATTGTGCCCTGTAGCAAACTGTTTGTCGGTCACCTCTCTCCCTCAAACTCTCGCTCGTCACTCTTCCTCTCTCGCTCCCTCTTGCTTTTATACAAACACAAATGTATAAAATGTATTTGTGTTTGTATAAAGCAAGAAAAAGAATTGTGTATATACATGTATTTTCGTTCCCCTCTCCCAGATCTCGCTCGCCACTCTCCCACATCTTGCTTGCCACCATCGTCTCTATCGCTTATACAACCAAAAACGAAATGTATAAGTTGCATTTCTGTTTGAATAAATGAGAGAAAATTGTATGTACACATACAAATACATATATCTTCGTCCTATACACTTGTAATTATACAATACAAATATTCCCCTGCCCAAATTTTTTTTGTCTTTCTCTCTTTCTCCTTTTATACATACACAAAATATACAATTGATTTGTATAAAACTGCTTTCTTTTGTATATGTATAGTGAATTATACAATTGGTCTCTTTGTATATGTACAACAAATTATACAACTGTTTTTTTATATGTATAGCAAAATATACATATTTATGCTTGCTATGAGTGCTTATGTAAACTTTGCTAAAACATCCAAATATGAAGTTTGTGTTTGCTATATATGAATATTGTTCTAATAGTTAAATACTTTCTGATAGAGGACATTTAAGTAAAAATATTTATTATAATTGAGTGAACGTATATAATAACTCTAGTACGTATTATATTTATATAAAATAGTGCTAATATAAAGTAATATTTTCAAGTGGACATACAACTTAGTCGTTTAATTCAGATTAATTAATAGGTATAAAACAATATAAACTATCTTCTAATCATGATTGAGTGAAAGGGATTTATAATTCACGTATAATATTATACAATTTATTAGATATATAGATCGAATGAGGCACTACACCACGTAAAATTGGATTAGAAAAACTCTTTTTAAGTAGTTTTCCGGGTTTGGTAGGAGCGACTCAAGCATATTAGTGGCATAAGACAAAAATCAAACGGGGCTTTAAATGTGAATTGTTAATAATATTTATATAATTGATTTCTTCTAGTTTTCAATTGATATTATAAGTATTCTTACTTTAAATTATTTTTGATGAGATATAGTATTCCAAATATGTCAAATTTGTTCTAATAATTCGTTATTTTGATGAAAAGTTAACTTTTTCTACAAATAGTATTCAATATTTATTAAAAAAATAATAACTTATAACATATTATTATTATTAAAAATGAGGCCCCTTAAAATTGTGGGTCTAAGACACGTGTCTTTTTTATTAACACTGTCGAGCCAACCCTGTTTGATAATTATCTTTCTTCCTCCTTTTCTTTAATCTCATTTTCAAAATTTTCCAATTCTTTCTCATCAACAAATTTCACTTGTGTTATTTCCATTTTTCTAGCCTTTTCCTCTTCATTCTCTTTTATCTTTTTGTAAAGAAAATTAATCAACCCTTTAAATGAATTGTCAACTTCATCTTCCTTCAACAATTGCTCTGCCACTTCTGCTGGTGTCACATGGGCTATATCAATCAATTCTTCAATTTCTTTGAACAATGCAGGATCGAGTTTCTCTATGTGATTTGTTGTGAAAATTATGATTCTTTCGTCTCCACAACTCGACCATAATCCATCAATAAAATTCAGCAAACCTGATAATGTCACCTGTAAAACAAATGTCATACTTCTCCATAAACTAAAATGACAGAATACGTAAATAGACATTCAAATTTGATATCGGTTAATAAGTAAAGACTTCAATTTTGAGTATGTCTATTTTTGTGCCACATCAGCATCCGGTGTCCATGAGATGCAATGGGAATGAGTTGGAGTGTTTAGTGACAAAGTTGTAGTGTCTAGATCTTGTTAATTAAGGCCAAGTTTGAGAGTGTTTATGTATTAACCCATTTTGTTAAAATTCATAGCCGCAATTTATTGTGTATACAATTTGGCATAATACATAAAAATGCCCTTTAATTTGGCTTCGAATCACATTTATACCCTTCAACTTTGGGTGTACACAAGTAGTCACTTAAACTTGTATAAAGTTGAACAAATAGACACACATGTCCTACATGTCATTTTTTGTCCTACGTGGTGTCTTACGTGTATTGTGCCATGTAGAATTCATGTGTTTATTTAGTTAAAAGTTGGATAGTTAAAGTGCATGTTTGTGCATTATGAAAGTTGGAGGTCAAACTTAACATTTGAAGTCAAGTTTAAGGTCCAATATATGTATTATAACATTTTTTTCTATTTAATCATTTGGTGTTTGAAACACACGTCCGATTAATCCAAATTCATACCTAGCTAGCTAGTATGTATTGTAATATAGGAAATGGAAAATAATAGAATAGTTTACCTTGTTTTCTTGCATATGAAACCCATTAATTGAACGAACAACAGTAGCTCGATTAGCCAAGTTATCTTGCAAATCAATGGTACAATCAATGTCTTCCACCACCAAAATGGATTTATTGGCTGTAGCAACCAACAACCTTCGTAACTCCAAGTTCCCCCTCAGCGAGGTCAACTCCAAATCATATATATCAAAGTTCAAATAATTCGCCATTGCAGCAATCAAACTAGATTTTCCGGTCCCTGGAGGACCAAACAACAAATACCCTCTTTTCCATGCCTTGCCAACTTTCCTATAATAATCTTTCCTCTTCACAAATCTCTCCAAATCCTTCAAGATCATGTCTTTTTGATCTGATTCCATCGCGATTGTCTCAAAAGTGGATGGATGATTAAGATTAACCGGCTTCCACATTTCGTGTAAATTGTACATTCTCTCGCAATCTACAGTGTGAATCTTGATCGTCTTGTTTACGTGTTTTTGCAATTTTGCTTCTTTCATTAAGTGAGGCAAATACGAATTAAGTACAAGGTCCTTGTTTTTCTTATGAAATGTTAGCTCAAAGGAGCTGATTTCAGATTTTAGAGTGGAATTCATGTCCCTGGAATTATAGAAATTTGTAGATTGTGTTTGTCTACAGAGTCAAATCCACTTGAATGTCTGTCCATTATAAACATCTGTCACCTGTTGGAATAAAACCTTGAGATTTTTTTTAAAAAAAATACATCGTCTTCCTGCGATCTATTACATTAAATTATATTTAAGGTAAATTAAACGTGGAAGCTTAATTGAACTCGTGAATACAATCGTTATTAAAATTAAAACGTATGAATTTTCAAGAAAGGCGACTAATTTCACTATTCAAATGGTGGATTATTAGGAAAAAGAGTTATATGTCTAACATACACGGACGCTCAAAATTGTTGTTGTACCTGTATTGGATCCTCTGCATAACTATTGAAGAATCTGACACATACCCATCAATATTTTTGAAGAGTTCAGGAAACATAGGTTCAGTTTAGACCAAACCCTTTATGATAACAAATAATATGACATGTAATTATCATTATATATGTGTGTGCAAGACTTTAATTACCTCCTCACATGTTTCATATCACATATGTCTGATGTGGAGCTACTTCTAGTCTAGGTGGAACATACCTTAAAAGATGTTATCGCACCTGTATTGGATCCTCAAAACAAGCATAACTTTTGGAGAATCTAACACACACATCAATATTTTTTAAAGAGTCAAAGTAACATGTAGTTTCTAGTTTAGACCAAACCTTTTAATGATAACAAGTAACATGACATGCAATTTTATATTTGCAAGACATTACCTCCTCATTACGTTCCATGGCGATGTTAAAATTCTTATCCTTCTCAGGCTTACTGATTTTAAGTCGATGAATGTTAGGTGACAACTTGTTGCCCAAATAGGTCTCTGCAGCTTCGTAAATTTCATTATTGACAAGACCATCAAATTCGTCAATCACCATCGTTAGTTGATTTGAGAACTTGGTGAACATGCTTCTAAGTCCAAAAAAGAGATATTCATGGAGTTCTTGAGGGATGTAGTCATGGAATATCGAATGAACCAACATGGTTGTCGCAGCAACAGAGCCTATTGTCGATAAAACAGTCTTGGCTAAGGCCATTTTCGATTCTGCTGATGAAGATGACATATTTTTAGGGGTTCTTTTGGCTAGTGGATGTTAGTGTTATGCACCAAATGTGTGGAAAAAAATAATACTAACCAATAGATTGATGCAATTTCAATTGAGGAAAATGATAAATTTATAGCAAAATCTTGTGAAGAAAAGAAAGATTAAAGGGCTGTATCATGACTCTTGTTAGGACTCTTACACGCTTATTAGGTTTGTTACTTATGTTTAAGTATATTTCTACATGATTTCCTATATATATAGATAAACAGAGGCAGACTTGTTGATTTGCTTCTAATATTTACAAATGTATTCTCACATAGATCTTGAAACCAGATTAATATTCATTTTTCAATAGATCTATTTATCGATAGAAAGATATAATGTTGACACGGAAATCCACCCCGACAGTCCAAGATGAAAAAAAGTTCCTTCATCTCAAAATGTTTCAAGGATATTTGTGGTTCAAAACATAGACAATAAGGGTAGTTTTGATCCCAAACATAATTAAAGAGTATATATGAGCTATTTCGAATTGTTCTAGTATAATTTTGATTATTTTCCGTACTTACTACAATGAATTCAAATCAGTCCAATTTTTCAACTAAAAATATAAAAAGCAAAATTGACAAACCATGATAAGTTAATAACTATGCCTCAATCTCAAACAAACTAAAAAGGTATAATAGAAATTTTGAGTAATTTTTTGCTAACATATTTTATGGCTTCTGTAGGCCATGAGAATTGCATATAACACAACCGGAGTATCATTTTTCGCTCAAATTTCACATTTTAACTATCAGCTTTTCTCTCTTTCTACACGAAATATTATTAACTATGTATTAAAACGCACTTCCACCTTGTTTGGATGATTGTTATCCATTGTATTGTATTATTAGCTAAAATACAATGTTTGTGTTGATTGTTACTTAAATTTATTGTGGTGTATCGTCTAAATTCATTGTTAGGTAACGACGAAAACTCTCATCGCGTCGTTACCTTAATATAATTTTTTTCATTTTTTCTTTTCTTATTACTTAATAATCTTACTTTATCCTTTACCCTATATTATCATTGTAACTCTACGTCTACCCTACTTTCTAATGTGTTTATCATTCAAATTATTGATGTGTGGCATTATATAACGATGGGGAACAATACAATTTATCCGAACATTATTTTCATTAACGCAATACAATACAATTCAACACAACACAATACAATAGAATATAATATAGTACAATACAATACAATACAATACAATACAATGCAATACAATACAACACGATACGACACGATATGGTATGATATAGTACGAATATATGATACAGTACCATACAATACAATACAATACGATACAATACATTATGAAACAATACTTAACAATCATCCAAACAGAGTGTTCAACTATCAATTGTTTTCATTTTCTACTTGAACTATCACCGTCATTCAAATAGGAAAAGGGGTCAACTAATAATTGATCGTGATAATTTTATGTGTAACTTACATAAATACCATAGTGTAAAATCTAAATGACATTCTATCCCTACTGGTTTCTATTTTACAAGAATCCCTTAAAATAGAAGTCATCCGAATACATAAGTTTCATCCGGATACATTATATGCGATACATTGCAAAAGCTAGCAGTAGCATCTTTTAAGGAAAATAGTTGGTTGTTGCGCTATATTATGAAAATTTACCTAAAATTGATTTTATATCTCACGATTCAAGCATAAGTGATTGTTATCAATCCATCCCAATTTGTAACAAATTCATATCTTTCAACATTCAAATTTTCATCATCTCCATCAAGCCGTCATTGCAGCCTAAATTGTGAAGAATTTAAACTAATCGACAAGATTGACTAATACAATATTAATATATATCGATTTTGTTGAGAGAAGCAGGATTTTGGGTAAGCGAAATGAGTTATGAAGGTTACAAAAGTGATGAAACTGTTGTTGGACAACAATTTTATTTTAAAATCTCATAGCCGCCATTTCAATCGAGTTGGAGATCGATGAGATTAGGTAAATTTTGAAAATCAAATACATCATCGAAGGTAATAACTCATCTCCATTAAAAATTAAGTAATTAATAGGGGATCATTAACAGATGCTCAGGTCATCATCATGAATTATCCTGGTCAGATTGGAATTGGATATTTACTATGGCTCGACTGCCAGACTTCCCACATTGTTGTAAAGTTTGCTGAGATCTTGACCAACAATGACAGGTGCTCAGGTAAGGAACTTGAGAAGGAGGAGAAGTCTTGAAAAATCGTGATGGTGGTATGGTTAAGATGATTCCCACCAAGCCTATGTTTGTTGAGTACCCAACATTGGGTCGTTTAACCGTGAGAGCTAGACACGAGGCAAACTTTTGTTGTCGGTGTTGATAGAAGGACTCAACTGATGCCAATAAACAAGATACATAAATAAACAATTAATACATTATTATTTATGTATCTCGTTTAAATTGATAAGTTTGTATTTCTACTTAGATACATTAAATAAGTAATTGTTGTCCATAAAATGTTAGGTTTGAGATCGATACAGTACTTTGTGATAGTTGCTACGTATTAGATACAATTAATATACATTCGAATCTACGTCTCATGTCTAAAAAATTATGTATTTGTTCGTGCAAGAATAAAATATTATGTATCTGATACATTATACCATGAATCAGTTATATAATTTAGTAGATGTAATATTGTGTTCCATAAAATTGTGTATGTAACACACAATTTGTTTAGTTGCGTTTGATATAAACTTGTATTTGATATTAACACTGTTTAGAAGACATAATGTTGTGTACATGATTCATTATGTTGTGTATCTACTACATGATTTAATAGATGTATTAATACGCTCCATATTTATTGTATCAGATACATAGGTGGAAGATCTTCACATTTTGCTTCAAACTAAACAAACTTTTGATAATAACATTCACGTATCACCATTTATGAATCTGATACATACTTGTGTGACAATTTAATGTATCATGTATTGTTTATGGATACATACAAATACCTAGATACGTGATAAATGATACATTTGGTAGAAGTTTCGTATCAAGTATCAAAACTAATTAAGTTTATGTATCAAAACTTGAATACATATCTAAATTTGAATAAGATAGAAGATACATAACAACACCTACTACATGTTCAAATTGATAAGTTTTGTATTTGTACTAGATACATTAAATAAATAATTATTGCTCATAAGATGTTCGATTTAAGATCAATACACTAATGTGAGATAATTGCTATGTAATTGATATATTTAGTATAAATTCGAATTTACGTATCATATCTAAAAGATTAGTGTGTGATACATTACTATTTAGGCATCTCGTTTAAATTCATAATATTGTATTCATATTACATATATTTAATAAGCAATTGTTGCCCATAAGATGTTACATTTGAGATCAATACATTACCGTGTGATAGTTGATATGTAATTGATACATTTAGTATAAATTTCAAATTTACGTATCATATCTAAAACAAATAGCACATGATACATTAGGATTTATGTATCCAACAATTGGGTGTTTGGGAGTAAAATAAGGGATTTTGAAAAATTTTAGAACTGATAGGGAATAATGAAAATTATGGGGGAAAAAAGATGTATATATAGATAATTTATCCTAATTTTATTGTGTTGTATCATCTAAATTCATTGTTAGGTTGTCACGACCCAAATCGAGTCGTGAGTGGCACCCAAACTTAACTTCCTATGTGAGAGAACCAAATAATTCAACCTTAACTTACAAAATACAATCACAATGCGGAAGCTTAAAATCTTATTAAATATTGTTTTCTCAAAATCTGAAAGTCACCACATCAAAGACATCTAATCTCCAATACTAAGTCTAAGAATATCAATACACTAAAATAAAAGAATAGAATGGTATGTGTCCGAAAGTATAGGACAACATGTCATGACCGAGAGAATCCAACACGAGCTTGAATGAATAGCTCACCCTGGGACCTGATATGCGGGAGGCTAGCTAGAGCTGAGGAAAATCTGAAGTCATCGGTACACTCGCTGCATTTCATAAAAGGAAAACAAAGAAAAACACAAGAAGGACTCAGTACGGGGCAACATGTACTGAGTAGGTATCATCGGCCAACCCAAAATAGAAACTAATATACAATGAATAATAGTATGAACTCAACTATAGCACTTAACAGGTGATAAGCAACAAACAACATGAACAAGTGTCAACAACATTAAAGTGAGTACGTAATAAGTCAACGATATGAAGATCACACATGAGGACTCATGCCTCCAAACCAAACCATTTTAGGAGTTAAGTTTTTTTTAGATTGAGTACCTTCCATTAATTCAACATGTTTTTCCTTTAATATTATCGTGTCGGAACGTGAAACTCCGATCTAAAAATATCGTGTCAGAACATGACACTCCGATCCAAAAATACCGTGTCGGAACGTGACACTCCGATCCAAGAATACCGTGTCGAAACGTGACGCTCCGATCCAATAATATCATTATTTTATCGTTTAATATCACCACTTTTCATCCGTTAATAATATTTCATCGAGCCTTCTTTATCCAAGGCATTACTTCGATTGAGATGGTTTAAGATTATAAATTCCACAATCTCGGGATTTCAGACCAATCACAAACCACACAAACAAGCCACACAACCACACAATCAAGTACATAGAAAACTTTACAATATTATTCAATGCATATCAATCACTATTAAGAGTTTACTATCAAATAGCATAAACCATAACCTACCTCCACCGAAGAATCGAAGTGAACAAGCTACTTCTCCACTACTTTTCCTTTCCTCAATGACTCCGAATCTTCCCAATCTATAAAGTATACGATATTTGTAAGTAGCCACCAATTCTTATCTTTCCCAAGTCCAAGAACGTTAACAACATTTACCATTTGCAATTTAACTCACCACTCCATTCTCTTCTTTATCATTCACAAACTAACTCAATGTAATAATAATAATTATATAATCTCTACATGCATGACACTCCAACTCCACCAATGGCCTTAACGATATCCATACAATATCACATTTAATAGGCTAATAATATTTTGCCTTAATTATCAAACCAACATCTACGTTGCCAAGAAAAACTTTTCCATTCAACCTATTTTCAACCAAACACACTAAATATAATAATATTATCCATCAACTAAAAATTAATTAACATTATTATATTATTACTAAGCAACACCAACAATTATGTCTATATATTCTTTCATATAATCACCTAATAATTTCTATTCTTCTTTTCAATCATCAACCTAAATTCTTTTCCAAATTTCAAGGCACTTTAGTGGGTATTAAGAGCCTGTTTGGCTCAGCTTAAAAGCTAGTCAAACTTACTTAAAAGCTGGTTTTTGACTTATTTAGCTGTTTGACAATCTCAAAATAATTTATTTTAAGTTAAAAAAAATTTATTTTAAGCCAAAAGTTAAAAGCTGGGGTAGGGGTGTTTTTCTTTTTTTTTAGCTTATAAGCTCTTTTAAGTTGACCAAATTTTTACCTTTTTGCCCTTATTTCTTTTATTTTTATTTTTATTTTTATAATAATTATTAGTATATTAATATTTTATTATTTTATTATTATTTATTTTATTACTCTTTATTATTATTATTATTAATATTATTATCATATATTATTATTAGTAGTAGTAGTATTAATATTTTATTATTATTATTATTTATTTTATTATTCTTTATTATTATTATTATATATTATATAGTATTGTTATTATTATTTTCATATTATTTTATTATTATTATTTTATTATTATTATATATTATTATTATTATTATTTATTTTATTATTATTTATTATTATTATTGTTATTTTCATATTGTTATCTTATTATTATTTATTATTATTATTATTATTATTTTATTTATTTATTATTATTATTATATATTATTATTGTTATTATTATTATATATTATTATTAATATTTTTTTATTTTTTTATTATTATTATTATTTATTTATTATTATTATTATTATATATTATTATTAATATTTTATTATTTTATTATTATTATATATTATTATTAATATTTTATTATTCTTTATTATTATTATATATTATATATTATTACTTATTTTATTATTCTTTATTATTTTTATATATTATTATTATTATTATTATTATTATATTATATATTATTATTATTATTATTCTTTTCATATTATTTTATTATTATTATATATTATATATTATATATTATTATTTTTATTATTATTACTAAATTAATAAATTTTATCATGTTAACAACTTTTAAGGGTATTTCAGACATTTTGATTAAAAAAGCTGTTTATCAGCACTTGTTTGCCAAACACATCAACAACTTTCTTTTTAACTTCAACACTTTTATCCAAACGCATAACTGCTTATTTTAAAAATAAGTTTCAGCACTTTCAAAAGTACTTTTTAAAAGCTGCTTTTTTTAAGCCTATCCAAACGGGCTCTTAGTTGTTTGGCAATTCTCAAAATAACTTATTTTAAGTTAAAAAAACTTATTTTAAGCCAAAAGTTAAAAGTTGGGGTAGGGATGCTTTTCTTTTTTTAGCTTATAAGCTCTTTTAAGTTGACTAAAATTTTACCTTTTTGCCCTTATTTCTTTTATTTTTATTTTTATTATTATTATAATTATTAGTATATTAATATTTTATTATTTTATTATTATTTATTTTATTATTATTTATTTTATAACTCTTTATTATTATTATAATATATTATTATTATTATTAGTATTATTAATATTTTATTATTATTATTATTTATTTTATTATTCTTTATTATTATTATTATATATTATATATTATTATATAGTATTATTATTATTATTATCATATTATTATTATTATTATTATTATATATTATTATTATTAATAATATTTTATATATTATTATTATTATTATTATTTATTTTATTATTATTTATTATTATTATTATTATTATTTTCATATTGTTATCTTATTATTATTATTATTTATTATTTTTTTTATTTTATTTATTATTATTATTATATTATATTATTATTGTTATTATTATTATATATTATTATTAATATTTTTTTATATTATTATTATTATTATTCATTTTATTCTTCTTTATTATATTATTATATATTATTATTAATATTTTTTTATTTTATTATTATTATTATTAATGTTTTATTATTCTTTATTATCATTATATATTATATATTATTACTTATTTTATTATTCTTTATTATTTTTATATATTATTATTACTATTATTATATATTATATATTATATATTATATATTATTATTATTATTTTTTTCATATTATTTTATTATTATTATTATTATTATATATTATATATTATATGTTATTATTATTATTATTATTATTATTATTATTAAATTAATCAACTTTTATCATGTTAACAATTTTTAAGGGTATTTCAGACATTTTGATTAAAAAAGCTGTTTATCAGCACTTATTTGCCAAACACATCAACAACATTTTTTTTAACTTCAGCACTTTTATCCAAAAGCACAACTGCTTATTTTAAAAATAAGTTTCAGCACTTTCAAAAATATTTTTTAAAAGTTGCTTTTTTTAAGCCCATCCAAACGGGCTCTAAATCCACTCAAATTACACACACCAATATTAACAATTTGCCTTATCAAATCAATATTTACAAATGCATACAAGTATTAAAATATGATAAAAATCTCTATACCTGAAGTCGTCCGTCAAACTTGTCGGCGGTGCCAAGAACCGAGAGAAGAGGCGCATGCTATTTGTCCTCTGATAACTAAATAATAAAACCCTTCTTTCTTTTATTTAATTAATTTATATATGGGTATAAATTATGGATTAATAAAATATTATATCCTATTAATTTTAGTATTATCTTCTTTAACCATCAATTAAATTAATTATTAAAACTATCCCATTAATTTTATAATTATAGTTACGAATAGTCCAAATTATCTATTTAGAATCTATCAAAAAATATATTATGACATAAAAAGCTCTAGTACCCCAAAACAATCAAATGGGTCGTTACATTAGGTAACGACGAAAACTCTCATAATCTTACTTTATCCTTTACCCTATATTATCATTGCAACTCTACGTCTACCATTCAAATTTTATAATTATAGTTACGAATAGTCCAAATTATCTATTTAGAATCTATCAAAAAATATATTATGACATAAAAAGCTCTAGTACCCCAAAACAATCAAATGGGTCGTTACATTAGGTAACGACGAAAACTCTCATAATCTTACTTTATCCTTTCCCTATATTATCATTGCAACTCTACGTCTACCATTCAAATTATTGATGTGTGACATTATATAACGATGGGGGACCAATACAATTTATCCAAACATTATTTTCATTAATGCAATACAATACAACACAACACGATACAATACAATACAATACAATACAATACAATATAATATAATACAGTACAATACAATACAATACAGTACAATACAACAGAATACAATACAATACAATACAGTACAATACAGTACAATACAACAGAATACAATACAATACAATACAATACAATATAATATAATACAATACATTATGAAACAATACTTAACGACCATCCAAACATAGTGTTGAACTATCAATTGTTTTCATTTTTGACTTGAACTATCACCATCGTTCAAATAGCAAAAGGGCTCAACTAATAGTTGATGGTGATAATTTAAGTAGGAAAAGAGAACAACTAATAGTTAAAGATGTAAAAATTCGCAATAAAGTAATAATTCAGATGTGTTTTTGTTATTTTGCTTCTTTCCTAATGTGAGGCAAGTAAGTGTCAAGGACATATTCATAGTCTTCTTCTCGAAAAATAAGGTTAAAGGACTTGACCTCAGATTGTAGACAAATCCATTTGAATTTATGGCCATCATAATAATCTCTAACCTTCTCATTATGTTCCAATGTGATTTTGATGGGATTATTCTCATTCTCCGTCATACTTGCTCTGATTCTACATCTTCTGGGAGACATATTGTTGCTCAAATATATCTCAACAGCTTCATAAAGTTGATCAGATTCGTTGATCACCATTATTACCTTAGTTGATAATACTTTCTTGAGTTCAGAGAAAAGAATTCGATTGTCATTGATTGTTTTCGCAAACACCACCAGTCCCGTGGCTATTGTAATAACAGTGGCTATTGAGTTTAAAATCTCCATGGATTTTATGCTGAAGCAATAGAGTTCTTCTTCGTTTTGCAAGATTGAATTTTGTTTTCTTATATTATTTATATTTATAAGAAGAAAAAATAGAGTATGATTGACTTTGTTATGTGAAGAAAAAATCAAACAGTGTGGATGGAGAAATTGGAACAATCAAGGAAATTGTTGAGTGTTAATAATTTATTAAAATTATTTATTTATAAAAGTCATGTTTTTTAATGGGAAAAAAATCTAATATATCCCTTAACTTTGTCAGGGCTGATATGTCCCTCATTTTATAGTACACCGCGGTCCTCGGCCAGAACCATTGCTTTCCGAGGCGATGCTTGTGACTCAACATGCACTTTGATGCAGGGTTCAACATGATCTTTGAGTACAAGCCTGGGAGGAATAATTTACCGATACACTAAGTCGAAGGGCCGAGTTGTTGTGAAAGTTACTGAATGGATCTATTTTATTCTAATTATATCTAAGAAGAGCAAATCACGCTCTGTACGATTTGAACCTACGATATGGAGTTTTGGATAAAAGTAGCCTATTATACCTCTACTATTATATAAATGCTCACATATATCATTTTCTAGTAACGGAAGTGAAATTAATTAATTTTAATTTGCTAGAAGGATCATATAAATTAAATTAAATTAATTTTTTTACTTCCGTCAGAGGAAAAGGGAATATGTGAGCCCTTTGTATAACAGTAAGGGTATACATAAACTATTTTTGTAACGAGGGTATATCAACTCTAATTAACAAAGTTGAAGGGTATATCATCAGGTCCCTTTTCTTTTTTTAATAATAAAAAAATATCATCACTTCAAAAGAATTTTATTTCAAAAGTCACCTATTAGAATCTTATCAATAAAATATGATGTATTTTTAAAAATCAATTCCGATCCTAATGGACATTAATAATTTAAAACTTAGCATAAACTATAGGCCCGGTCAAACTCATAACTCGAATTTGTTTTCCTATATAGTTTGTAATGATGAGGAATATTCATAGAAGCTTTGCATTTTGGTTGATAAAATTCACAAACTATATTTGTGTGGAACAAGTTAAGAGTGGTAACGTCTATTTAGGTCGAAAAAGGAAAACTTCTTTTATTATATTATTATTATTGGAAATTATTTTTTTCATTTCAATTTGTTTAGCTTGATTCGAAATACCACAGTCAAATTGACTAATATTTGAAGTAGTATACGCAATTTAGGTGATCTTCTTGTTACTAATAAAATAATATACTATATGTTTTGTTAAATAGTGTTAATAGTTGGGTGACTTTTGAGTGATAAAGTCGAAATTGTAATACTTACTCTATTGCAATTTAATGTTCACATAGTTTAAATAAACAATGGAAGTTATTAGCGTTTTAATTATAACATTTTTTATTTTACTTTCAATGATATATGTTGGTAGAATATACTGATAACACTTTGAACATATTAATAACTTCATTTAGACACTCAAATTACGATATATTCAAATTGAATATCTGAACACATGATTAATATTGTATAAGATATTTCTGGCTTAGATTTTGAAATAGTTTTTGTGGTGTTCTCACTTCTCATGTTCTTGTTATATATACGTAGATAAGCTAACCACATAAATTATGTTATCTCCTTTAATTAGATTCATTAAATCCAAGATTTGTTTCAATTCAATAAGGCTAATATGTATAATTAAATGAGATAACATATTTAAGTGTAACAAAAATATTTAAATGAGGTAACATATTTAAGTGTAACAAAAGTATTCTACCCCTGAAACACACACAATATACTCATATCCTCTGTTATGGTAATGATATCATGATAGGTACAAGATGACAAAATTTTAGAGATATTTCTAATATATTATACACATATTTATTTAAAATTACTAAATTATAGAACTTTTTTAAAATTTTATACTCTATCAAGGGAAAAGGTTCAAATATGACATCAAAGTTTGAGAAAAGTCACATATATGCTAGTCATTAAAATTTTGGTTCATTTATGCCATTTTCGTTTGAGAAAACGTTCATCCATGCCATTTCCGTTTGAGAAAATTCTCATTCATGTCATTATTTGTTAGTGGAGAACACTTTTGATTTTAAGAATCATTTTTTACACGTAGTTAATTATGATTTGGCCACGTCATTGACTAAACAATTTTTTAAAAAGAAAAAAACTCAAATATGACATTGAACTTTGATAAAATACTCATTTATGTCATCCGTTAATAATATGTCTCATTTATGCGATTTCAGTTAACAAATAATATAAACTTTTTTTTTTCGAACGAAAATGGCATAGATAAACCAAAATTTTAGGGGATGACATAAATAAGCTTATTCTAAATTTCAGTGACATATTTGAATTTTTTCCCCTCTATCAAATCTATATACATGCAATAAAAACGGAAAGAGCTTTTTTTTACCCTTTTCTAGAAGTTCCATCTTTTTATTTTCTTGATAATTTCAATTCGAAATAAAAAATAAGACTACTTACCTTCTGAACAATTCAATCTCCTCGGGAAAAAAAAAGATGAAAGGAACAATCGAGGGAGTAATAGCTAAATTGACCATAGGTTGATTTTGATCATGAGACCTAGTCCTGTTCACACATTTTTCATCACCAATAAATGACGTTAACACATCATACAAGTCAGTCAACTTCTTGTCAATAACTCAGTCAAGTTAATTGTACTTGTTCATTTCTTTTACTCGGTTTGATTGACGTTATAAATTTATTATTTTAAGATATATTTTTTATTTTACGTAACGAACAATCTGTAAATAGATGTTTAAACATATTTCATTATGAGAATAGGAATTATAAAAGGTTTTTATTTTTAATTGAAGTAGAAAAAAATAGCATTTAACAATTGAAGTTGTGTTTGGTCATGAAATAAATTAGAGTTGCTTTTGAATTTTTATAAATAATTTCTAGTTTAAAAAAAAGAAGTAAAAATGAATCTAATTTCTGATTTTTTTTATATAAAAAAGGAAAACAATTTTTTATTCTGATGAAATTCATAAACTCTATTTGTGTGGAACTAAGTTAAAAGAGTAGTTACCTCTATTTAGGTCGAAAAAAGGAAAAACGTTTTTTATTATATGATTATTGGAAATTGTTTTTTTCATTTCAATTCGTTTAGCTTATTCTCAAACTGACTAATGTATGAAGTAGTATAAGGAAATTTGGGTGATCTTCTTAATGAAATAATATGACTTTGGACTTTGTTAAATAATGTTAATACTTGGGTAACTTTTTGAGTGATAAAGTCCAAATTGTAATACTTACTCTATTGCAATTTCATCTTCACAAGTTTGAATCTCGAAAAGTGTGTAAATTTATTAAAGGGAAATAAGTCTGAAATATATTCAAACTTTGATAGAAATTGTTGTAGCGATATCAAACTTTGAAAGGTCCTTTTACCCCATGCACTATTTAATAGCGTATTTTAAAGGTATATATATGTGTCTACGTGAACACTATAAATAGTAACATGTCCACGTGGGCACATATGTACTTTTAAAGACACTATTAAATAGTGCACATGATAAAAGACATCCATAAAGTTTGTTATCGTAACAACAATTTCGACCAAAATTAAAATATTTTTCAGACTCTTCTCCCAAATTTAAAAGTGTGAATCATCTGTACTGTTTTAGTTAACAAATAATATGAACTTTTTTACAAACGAAAATGACATATATAAACCCAATTTTTAACAGGTAACATATATAAGCTTTTTCTCAAATTTCAATGACATATTTGAATTTTTTCCTTTCTATCAATTTTTTATACATGTAATAAAACGGAAATAGTTTTTCTTTGTACCCTTTTCTAGAAGTTTCCATCTTTTTATTTTCTTGATAATTTCAACTCGAAAAGAAAAGTAGAACTACTTACTATCCGAGTAACTCCATCTTCTCAGAAAAAAATGAAGGGAGCCATTGAGGGAGTAGTACCATTGATTGATTTTGATCATGAGACCTAGTCATGTCCACACATTTTTTATCACCAATAAATGGTGTTAATACATCATACAAGTCAGTCAACCTCTTTTCAATTACTCCGTCTAGTAAAATATATTTTTTCTGTTGCTTTTACTCAGTTTAATTGACGTTATAAATTTATTATTTGAGATATTTTATTTTATTTTACGTATCAAATAATCTGTAAATAGATATTTAGTCATATTTCATTATGAAAATAAGAAGAGAAAAAGGGTTTTATTTTTAAGTAAAGTGAAAAAAAATATTTAAAATTTGAAGTTCTGTTTGGTCATAAAATAAATTAGAGTTATTTTTGAATTTTTATAATTAATTTATAGTATAAAAAAAGAAGTAAAACAACTCTAATTATTTCTTATTTTTTCAAAAAAAAAATTATTCAGAATTCTATGCCTCCATAATCGAACTCCGAAAAAAATTAAAAATAATTTCATAACCAAATAATAAAGAGGTTGTTTGAGTTGATTTTTTAAAGTGACTTTTAAATTAATAGACACAAATCATAAGTTGGGTACGGTAAATACCCAACTATTACCTTTTTTAGGTACTTTTTAAACTTTAAAAAAATGTTTTAATATTTTTTTTGTTATCCAAATATTTCGAAACACATAAATAGCTTTAAAATCATAAATTACTGAAAATAAGTCAAGTCTAAGGGTGTGTTTGGTATGAAGGAAAACATTTTTTGAAAAATGTTTTTTAATTTTCTCATGTTTGGTTTGGTCAAATGTTTTGCAAATCAACTCATTTTTCTCAAATTTAAGGAAAATGACGTCTCGCCAAATTTAAGAAAATCATTTTCCAAAACTCTCTTCCAACCTCCCTCCTACCCACCCCACCCTACCAGCCCCATACCCCTAAAAAATATAAATTTATTTTTTAAAAATATTTTCAACTTCAAAATTTCATTTTTTCACCCCTACCCTCGATCCCCCCCCACGCACCCACCCAACTACCCCCCCCCCTGAAAAAAATAATAATTTAAGTTTGTTTTTTTAAAAGTATTTTAAACTTCAAAACTTCATTTTTTTCACCCCTACCATCGACTCTCCCACCCCACTACTACCCCCCCCCCCCAAACCCCATTCGAACTTCAAAAGTTATTTTTTCTCACCCCTACTCGAAACCCCCCACCCCTCCTCCCAAAAAAAATTAAGTTTATTTTTAAAAAATATTTTAAACTTCAAAATTTCATTTTTTTCACCCCTACCTTCGACCCACCACCCCTACCTCACTAGCCCCCTACAGCTCCTAGCCCCCCCCTCCCCCCCCCAAAAAAAAAAGAATTAATATTATTTTTTTAAAAAATTCAACTTCAAATTTTAATTTTTTCACCCCTACCTCGAACCTCTCCACCCCCACCACGAAAAAATTATAAAGTTTTTTTTTAAAAAAAAAATCAAATTGAAAAATTATTTTCACTCTAGTAAAAAATAAAAGATATTTCTCAAAAACATTTTTCATTCAAAAATCAAACACTGAAATATTTTCTACTCACCAACCAAAATGAGAAAATAAATCAAATATCTATTTATTTTTCAGAAAAATATTTTCCACATAAAATATTTTTCTTCTGACCAAATACACCCTAAACCCCAACAAAAAGTGGAGTAATTATTGATGAGAAGAAGGAAAGTGATGACAGTGGAATTAAATAAAATGAGGAAGAAAACGGATTTACCCATAAGACTTCAAGAAAAAAAAAACTTATTACAGAGAATCAAGTAATATACACACCAAAAAAACGTTTTTATTTTTTAATTAAAGTAAAAATTGATATTTAAAAATTGAAGTTGCGTTTGATCATAAAATAAATTTAAGTTATTTTTGAATTTTTATAATTAATTTATAGTAAAAAAACTCTACTTTCTGAATTTCTTTTTTTGTTAGAAAAAGGAAAATAATTTTTTATCAGAATTTTGTGCCTTCGAAATTGAACTCCGGAAAAGACGCATATAAGCTAGTCATTAAAAATTTGGCTCATTTATGTCACTTCTCTTTGAGAAAACGTGCATCCATGTCATTTCCTTTTGCAAAAACGTTCATTCATGCCATTATTTGTTAGTGGATAACATTTTTGATTTTCAAAATCATTTTTTACACGTAGTTAATTATGATTTTGTCACGTCATTAACTAAATAATTTTTCAAAAAGAAAAAAACTCAATTGTGACATCGGTATTTGAGAAAATACTCATTTATATCATCCGTTAAAAGTATGTCTCATTTGTGCCATTTCAGCTAACAAATAATATGAACTTTTTTCAAACGAAAATGACATAGATTAACCAAAATTTTAACGGGTGACATAAATAAGTTTTTTCTCAAATTTCAATGATATATTTAAGTTTTTTCCCTTCTATATATACATGCAATAAAACGAAAAGAATTTTTCTTTTTACCCTTTTCTAGTTCTAATCTTTTTATTTTCTTGATGATTTCAACTCGAAATGAAAAATATGACTACTTACTTTCCGAGTAACTCCGTCTTTTCTTAAAAATTAGATGAAGGGAGCCATTGAGGGAGTAGTACCATTGATTGATTTTGATCCTGAGACCATGCCACACACATTTTTCATCACCAATAAATGGTGTTAATACATCATACAAAGTCGGTCTACTTCTTTTTAATTACTCCGTCTAGTTAAATGTACTTGGTCTCATTTATTTACTCGATTTGATTGGCGTTATAAATTTATTATTTTGAGATATTTCATTTTATTTTACGTATCAAACAATCTGCAATAGATGATTAGTCATATTTCATTATGAAAATAAAAAGAAAAAAAAGGTTTATTTTTAATTAAAGTGAAAAAGATGAGATTAATTGAAGTTGTGTTTGGTCATAAAATATTGATGAGAAGAAGGAAAGTGATGACAATGGAATTAAATAAAATGAGGAAGAAAACGGATTTACCAATAAGACTTCAAGAAAAAAGAGAGAAAACACTTATTACAGAGAATTAACTAATATACAACAAAAAAAAGGTTTTTATTTTAATTAAAGTGAAAAAAATGATATTTAAAAATTAAAGTTGCTTTTTATCATAAAATAAATTTAAGTTATTTTTGAATTTTATAAGTAATTTATAGTAAAAAAAACTCTAATTTCTGAATTTCTTTTTTTCTAGAAAAAGGAAAATAGTTCTTTATCAGAATTTTGTGCCTCCAAAATTGAACTCTGAAAAAAAGTTAAAATAATTTCATAACCAAATCACTAAAGAGGTTTAAATTGACTTTTGACTCTTTTTGTAAGGTACTTTTTCAACTTAAAAACATGTTTAAACATTCTTTTGTGTTATCCAAATACTTTCGAAACATATTAATAGCTTAAAAATCATAAATCACTAAAAATAAATCATTCTAAATACCAACTAAAAGTGGTGTTTATTGATGAGAAGGAAAGTGGGGAGGAAGAAAACGGATTTACCAATAAGACTGCAAGAAAAAAGAAAGAAAAAAATTATTTGAGATAAACTTTAGGAAACACATAGTTTTAATATAAAATTACAATTTATTCCTTCTTGGATTAATCCTTAAAAAGTAATACAAATTGGAATATTGGATATATAATATGTAGCTCGCATACACTAAAAATTAGTTCGAACACATTATAAAATAAACCGAATACATAATATGTAGCTCGAATACATTAAATACTGATTTAAATACATTAAATAAATACGGGATTTTAGAGATTTTCAAAAATAGAAGGAGATATTAAAAATAAGGAAAACACAAAACGTGTATTCTAGTAGTTTTTAAAATACTTTCAATTAAGTTGTTTTAAAATGTGTGATTGTAATCATGAACAGTAAAAAACAAATGTTTTGGTACAACTTAGAAATAAAAGTGATCGATATTTTGATTTAACATGTATAATTTGTAATCATAAAAAAATAAAAACAAATTACATAGCTAAACACATTATCTTAATGCATACTATTGTTATTCACAGAGTTAAAAAAAAGACATGCGTCTTAGACCCTCAAATTTAAGAGGCCTCATTTTTAATAATAATAAGTTATAAGTTATTCTTTTTAAACAAATATTGAATACTATGTGTAGGAAAAGTAAACATTTAATGAAAAGTGAAGGGATTATTAGAAGACATTTGACATATTTGGAGTACTATATCTCATGCAAAATAATTTAAAATAATGGTTATATTTGAGATGATAACTAGAAGAAATCAATTATATAAAAGTTATTAACAATTTAAGTTTAAGGTCCCGTTTGATTTTTTCTTTAGTCCACTAATACGCTTGAGCCGCCCCTTTTACTAGGATGTCCACTGACACTACAACAAAAACAAATTTTAGCGGCAATAAATAGAAACATGAATAAAGAGTGCTAAAGCCTTTACCGGCATTAGTTAAGTGTCATTAGACCAATGTCGCTAAAGTCTTTAAGGATATACAAAGAAGTTAATTGCCACTAAAAGTATATATTTAGCGGCAATTGCTAATTAATTGCCGCTAAAGATCAATTTTGATGTAGTGTGGTTACAATATTCTAACTCGTGATTACTCCAAGATCATTAAATTGTATGTCCCTATTTTCTTCTCTAATTCATCTTGTAGTTCTTTAATTACATGGATTTTATCTAAGTGTAGGATAATTAAACCTTTTTCGAAGAAAAAAAATGTGAATGTTGTGTTTGGATCAGCTTGTGCACCGTTCAGTTAATTATATGTGATACATCTGCTACCTCCCATCAGGATAGGTAGTAGGCGACCCAATCAGTGACGGAGTGGGATTTTCCTTCTTAAGTGGATTCAAAATATGAAATAAATACACTAAAAAGCTAATAAGATTCAACATGTAATATCTATACATAGAAAATGATATCAACCTCTAGGGGTAACTGCCCATCAAGACCTGGACAAGAAGGAAGAAGTCACAACATGTGATGTCATTATTAACATACACTTACATAGAATTTTATTTAAACTATATATACATAAAAAATGGTTTTATCCTTGAATATACAATGTAATTTTTCGCCGTTTGTCCTTGAATATACAATGTAATTTTTCGCCGGATGAACCCCTTTGCACCCACGTGGCTCTGTCGTTGCTGGTAACTAATTGCCATCAAGGTTTAGACATATGGGAAGTAATCACTTATGTCCATTGAGATTTGAACAAAAACATCATACTTATTAAGCTAATCTTACATAGAAATTTGAGAAAAGACATAAAATGACACCTGAAATTATCTCAATTTTCAAAAAGATACTTTAACTATGTGGATATCCTATTAACCCACAAAAGTATTGAATACCATTATAAATAGACCGTTTTGATTTATTTTATCCCCTTGTTTGTATTCACGCATCTTACACAATTCTTTCAAAAGATCAGTTGGTTGAAAGTTTAAACTCAAAAAAGATCTTTTTAAATGAAAACAACCCAAAAAGTTCAGAAATTTCTAACATCTTGTTAATTTTCAGTCGTCAAAAATTAAATTTCTTTATACAGTTTTAATGTTTTTCATCATATTACTTTTGATAGGATTTTGATTTTTAGTATTAGTTTTTGTCATCTGATTTATCAATCATATGATTTGCAAATTATAAGCTTCTACATAACGTCATAACCACCCCTTCATAACCCAACACCATATTGGTATTACTCCAAGATCATTAATTTGTATGTCCAATTTAGGGGTGTGCAAAACCGAATCGACCGATAAATCGAACCGAAAAAATGTTATTGGGTTACTGGATTTTTAATGGGTTTATAGAAAAAAATTATTGGGTTATTGGTTCGGTATCGATTTTTACTATTGGGTTATTGGGTAAACCGATAACCCAATAAGACAATAAAAATTTATTATTTTATCCTTTCTAATTATTAGATATTATAAAAGACACTATATCTATATCAAATTATTAGACTCTACCAACTTCACACTAGGCCGCTTCACTAGTTTTTATCGTTTACTCAAAACCTAAAGATTAAAGTAAGAGGTTCACAATTGTAGCTATTTGATTTTAGTTTTAGTCTTGTTGGACTATTTTATTTTAGTTTTAGTTTGTAATTGTAGGTTGTATCATTCGCAAGTTTGTAAAGGTCTGTAATTTGATTAACATACATAAATTCATACTATGTTTTGGTGGTAACATGTAATTATAGCCTTCGTACTATATTTTCTCTTATTAATGCAATTTCTTATTATCATTCTTGTTTCACTATATCAAAGTGTCACGACCCGAAAATGGACGTGATGGCACTCGTCTTATCCTACCAAGACAAGTCAGCCTAAAACTCAACCATTAGCGAAAATTTCAGAATCAATTCAAAACACCCCCAAAATCTGGTTGTCACATGTACAAGCCTCTAAAGTATTACAATTGATTCAAAAGAAACGCTAGTCTCAATGAACTTGTTTCTAGAATAGAACAAGGTCATAACTAAGGAGAAGGAAAGTCCGCTGAGATGACAAACAGCTACCTCACAAATCTCCAAGAAGCCTCAGACAAGGAGAAGAAAAATATCACAAAATCCGGGCTAGTAACCTACAAAAAAATTGTAGTAGCAAGGGGTGAGTACCAAACCACACGGTACCCAGCAAGTAAACTTCTAAACACAAGCTAAGGGGATAAAATACGAGTACTCCTTACACACCAACCAAACCTCCACCACTACAACCTGCAGAAAAATCAGCCCAACCTAATAGTTCACAGTTTTCATAGCACCCAGTCATCAAAATCATTTTTAACAAATAACACATCCTCAACTACAACTCAATATTCAACAATCACAACCTTCACAAAAAGGCACTCACAATATGAGCAACACACAAGATTAAGTTCTTCAAATAGAGGTAATCAAATATCAAGTACTTTCCAACCACCAATAAAACACATAATCATCAAGAATGAAGAATGTCATGGGATGCAATGCAATATGACACCATGAAGTGATATGCCTCAGAATACCAATTTCTCTCTCAACCGTATATACATGATACTCCACGGAAATACATCGAGAGTTCATGACCCATGGGGGACTCGCGAGGTCCATATACCGACACGGACGATCTCCACGTGTCTGTGCGTACGATCTCAACGCACTATCATAATCAAACAAATTCGCACGGACGATCTCCACGTTCCCAAATCATATCATAACTTTTCTATCGCACGGACGATCTCCACGTGCCCAAATAATCATAACTCGATCTCAACACGGACGATGTCCACGTGTTAGACCTTTACTCATACCCAGTCTCATGTCAATGCATGTGCACAATATGATATCAAATAAAGGGGATGATGCAACATCTCAATAAATCAAATGTCATTATGAAATATAATCACCTCAATTATCACAATTATACGGGTTCAATAAAGAACAAAATCACACATAATAAATCAAGCCAATAATATATCAGTTAATTCTCATATGCTTTGGCATTCTCGGATTACAATTTACATTCTATAGTAATAAACTTTGCTTTTATAACACCGACACATGCCATTCTTAACCCACACACGAACAATTAATCACGTTGTCTTTTGTTATCCCTTTTCATCACGAAAATTAATCAAGGTGGACAAGTCAACCCTTCACCAAGTCCCATTACTCCCAAACACATATACCAAAAGGAAATACACGCATTTCATACACTTAACAAGAGTTTAGAAATCCACTTGCCTCAAATAGTCGAACAATCACTTCGGGACTTGAGCCTTCCCTTTTCGTTGTACTTTCAACTCAAAGCAATCTATTCAAACAAATGACCACAATAAGATCTCAAGACCAACAACACCCACATTACCATGTTTTTAGTCTAGACTCAAGATTTTACCCAAATTTATAGTCAAGTTCATAAGTCTTGATCCCAAGTAATATGCCAAGTCTCACATTTCTTAAAATTTCAAGCCTAAAGTTAAGACATAATTCCCCAATATCATAAATCTAATGATATTCATATAACATAATAATCTAATATTTGATTAGTTCTATCACTAAATCATAACTTTAGTAATAATGTGGTACCATTTTTATTTTATTTTAAAAGAAAGCACAAAGATAAAATATGCGTGCAACAGTACTTGTACATTTACTAATTAACTGTCACTATTCCTCACTTAAATTTCCCAAAGATCATATCACTCATTCTTATAAGCTAAAAATTATTTATAAAAGCTACTAAAAATGTTAATATAAAAATAATATTTAAAATTTACAAAATGACTAAGAGAGTCGTTACATTATCCACCACTAAAATTCATGTTCGTCCTCGAACATAAAGAAGAAGAAGGAAAAAAGAAACGACGTTACCAAAAGTCTAGTTATGACCTACTAGTCGGTGTTCATCTTTTCTAAGTGAGCTTCTCCTTATGAGCATCCCAGCAAGATCAACTACTTAGAACTGAACTTTCGAATCAAACTTTGCAAGATCCATAAGTCAAGAGTCATTATCAAGCCATAACCAAATCATGAAGCCACTGGACCTTAACACAACTATCATGGTGAATCTTTTCTCACATAACCAAGATAACATATTGAATTGGTACCGGCTACAATCAGAGGTGAACTTGAATCAACCACCACATATTCATATTGCACAATCCAAACTAGATCTTATCAAGATTTCCTTGTGATAATATAATCTTTTCATGATCTTTAGACATCAAGTACTAATCAAGGGAGAATCAAACTTATCTAACCCAAGAACAACAAGATCAAGTAACCACATAGCTAGCGATACACCTAAGCTAACAGAACCTCTATCAACACCCTTAGACAATTGTTAATCTTCATACCTCTTATATAGGTTTTCATAAGCAAGGTTGTGCGTGTAGAACTACTTATATACTTCAACTTTCAAACAAAACCAAACCTATCATAACTGAAATGATTAATTCTGCCCAAGGATCTCATCATATCAAGGGACAGAGGATCGGTTCATCTGATCCACCACTAAGAATTCACCTATAGATGTGGAAACACGCGTAATATAAGTAGGGAATCATACTTCAAATAGTGCCCAATACGAAGGTGATTACATAAGAATATACAGTAACAAGGTTGAATAATACTAAACACTTCTTCCATAATGTCCATATCAAATATTTCCATTCATCTGACTACATCTCTCAATTATTATTATTTAATTATTTTTTTTCGGCCACCTAAATTCAACCAGTTTAATTCCTATTACAATCTCACACATACTCGATTTGTCAAACTCCACAGACTCTCTCAGTACGATAATAAAGCCACCATTCTTTATACTAACAACCATCCTAACAACAAAAGTCACTTACCTTACTCTCAAACCATCACTAGTATTAAAGTCTTCTTAGCAAACACATTATTTCCTTCAAAAATTTTGAACGATGGCTTCCTCTGTTTCCATTTAAGCATTTCATGACAAATACAGGTCACACCCAAGGCTCATAACACTAATTTCAAATCTAAAAGTACTTTACCATCGAGATACAACAATTGAATCACACTCAATGTCAACTCCACGTATTATTTTTCATATACCAAATTGCAACTAATATTCAAACCATCATACACCTCATACCAACACCTATTTTTTTATCACTCCAATAGTTTGATATACTATAAGCTAGCTCATCACTTCTACTCACTATCAATTGCCTATGTAACACATCATACCAATCTATATTGTCCTATCAATAAATTAGTTTTAATCCCCTAAAAAATCTCATTAATCTTGTATAACTGTAGGTTCATACTATTGTGTATCCATAAGTCACCTACCATAATCTGAATAAACTAACCACACATAACAACACAAAATCTTACACACCTCACTGTTTTTTTTCCCATACTCAAATCAAAACCCTATATTCATAAAAACCGCTGACAAATTCCTGGTACGTCTATACCGAACAAATTTACATCCATAGTCATATTAGATATTATATATGAAAATTCATACATCCTTCAACTTCAAACAAAGATTCTATATGAGAGGTCTTATTCTTTCGTTTCTCTTAAATTTTTCTTATGACACAAAATTTTGAGTATCTTGAACTTTTCAATACATCAACTTTTGTTTTCTTGGTTGACTTGCTTACCAATCATATCCTTTGATCAACAACCCATGGTATTTTTATCTTATCCTCTAAATCAAAACATTACGTGAAATCCCATTTAGGTATAACAATCAAAAGTAACCAAATTTACTACTCAAATTAAGTCCTTCCAAATGCTTCATACTCAATGTGATCGACATTTCTTACCTTACCAATTCATACCTTTGACAAAACACACTACCACAATTCTAAACTCACCATCAAAATGTGATTTTTTTTTATCCCAACCATGTAACACAATCCCATTATCTATTAACATTAGCTCATACCTTGAAGATTTTTTTTTAAATTCATGTATCTTACCTCTTTATTGATCGCCTTTCTATAGATCTTATCATATCTTTCGCTCGCTAAAAATTGAACCATTTTCATTTTCAAACTCAAAATCACGATAGAATTTAAAATCACACTCGAGTTGAACGTATATACATTTCTTTCTCAAGTCTTATCCAATAGTTTTTAACCAATATGATGTAGTGGAGCATTTAGAAAGAGGTGAGAGTAAGTATATTTTTCTTATTGTAGAGGCTAAAAGAGGTATCTTCAAAGGGACTGAAAACTGGATTTAGAGACATGTGATTTTATCAAAGCATTAAGAGAAGTGAGAAGGCATATAATATTTGACGGACATTTTCTTGTTGGTTAAACCAAAAATCAAACAGATAAATCGAAAACCGTTAAGGAATATCTTATTCGTTTGTTATTGGATTGACATATTTAAAAATCAAAACCGATAAACCGAACTGAACCAACGGATGCACACCCCTAGTCCCCTTCTTCTCTATTTTACCAGCATAACTACAACACAAAAATAAAATCTATAGCAATAGATGTTTGTTCTTAGCTATGGACCATGTAAAGTTTATAGCTAACTATTAGACACGCTACATCTTGATATGAATACTACGGAAAATAATATCATAGCTAAAGTGTTTAGCCACGTAAATTTTCATATTTCATTACAATGAATTTTGTTGTAATGTATGCATTTTTTTTGTAGAGGTCGTTACCTTAATATTTTCTTTTCATTTTATCTCTCTTCATTATTTTTAAAATTTTTACTTTATCATTTACCCTATATTTTGGAAAAATGCATAAGTACCCCCAAACTATGCCCGAAATCTCAGAGACACACTTATATTATACTAAGGTCCTATTACCCCCTGAACTTATTTTATAAATAATTTTCTACCCCTTTTCAGCTTACATGGCACCATCTTGTGGGCCCAATGCGTGTTGACAATTTCTTCAATTATAGTGTCACGTAAGCCGAAAAGGGGTAGAAAATTATTTATAAAATAAGTTCGAGGGAGTAATAGGAGCTTAGTAAAGTGTGTCTCTGAGATTTCGGTCACAGGTTTGGGGGAGGGTACTTGTGCATTTTTCTCTATATTTACGTTGCCGCTCACGTTTACCCTACTTATTTAATAGATTTATCATTCAAATTGTTGATGTGCGGCATTATATAACGACGGGAAGCAATACAATTTATTCAAACGTTATTTTCATTAAAGCAATACAATACAATACAATACAATGCAATACAATATAATACGATACGATACAATATAATACAATACAATACAATATAATACGATACGATACGATACAATACAATACGATACCATCGTTCAAATAGGAAAAGGACTCAACTAATAGTTGATAGTGATAATTTTAAGTTGGAAAATGCAATACGATCACCATCGTTCAAATAGGAAAAGGGATCAACTAATAGTTGATAGTGATAATTTTAAGTAGGAAAAGAAAACAACTTAAGTTTATAATGTAGAAATTCGCAATAAAGCGATAATTCAGATGCGTTTTTGTTATTTTGCTTCTTTCATAATGTGAGGCAAGTAAGTGTCAAGGACATAATCATAGTCTTCTTCTCGATAAATAAGGTTAAAGGACTTCACCTCAGATTGTAACCAAATCCATTTGAATTTATGGCCATCATAATAATCTCTAACCTTCTCATTATGTTCCAATGTGACTTTGATTTTGTTGCTCAAATATATCTCAACAGCTTCATAAAGTTCATCAAATTCGTTGATCACCTTTATTTCCTTATTGGAGAACAATTTCTTGAGTTCGGAGAAAAGATTTCGATTGTCATCGATTGTTTTCGCGAAAACCGTGGCTATTGTAATAATAGTGATCATTGAGTCTAAAATCTCCTTGGCTTTCATGCTTAAGCAATAGAGTTCTTCTTTATTTCGCAAGATTGAATATTGTTTTCTTATATTATATATAAGAAGAAAAAACAGAGTATGATTGACTTTATTATGTGAAGAAAAAATCATATAGTGTGGATGGAGAAACTGGAAAGGACCTTTTACCCTCAACACTATTTAATAGTGTATTTTAAAGGTATATATGTTCTACGTAGACATTATAAATATTGCACAATTATAAATAGTAACGTGTCCACGTGGGCACATATATACTTTTAAATACACTATTAAATAGTGCACTGAATAAAAGATCCTACATAAAGTTTGATATCGTAACAACAATTTCGACCAAATGAAAGTATTTTCAGACTTTCTCCCAAATTTAAACAAAGGTAGTATTAACTTTTTAATTTTAATATTTTTTATTACTTTTAATGATATAAGTTGGTAGAATATATTGACAACGCTTTGAATATATTAATAAATTTTATTTCGACACTCAAACTACGATATATTCTAATTGAATATTTGAACACATGATTAATATTGTATTAGATATTTCTGGCTTAGATTTTGAAATAGTTTTTGTGGGTGTTCTCAAGCTCTTGTTATATATATATGTAGATAAGCTAACCACATCAATTATGTTATCGACTTTATTTAGATACATTAATTTGAATTGAAATAAATTTTAGATTTTGCGACTTAAAAAGACTAATATGTATAATTAAATGAGATAACATATTTAAGTGTAACAATATAATAAGAGTGTTGTTCAATTGTTTAAATGATATTTACTGCAAATTTAGAAATTATCGATATACTCTGTTATGGTAATGATATCATGATAGGTACAAGATCATAAAATTATAAAGATATTCCTAATATATTATCCACATATTTTATTTAAAATCACTAAATTATAAAATCTTTTTAAAATTTCATACTCTATCAAGGGAAAGACTCAAATATGACATCAAAGTTTGACAAAAGGCGCATATATGCTAGTCATTAAAATTTTGGCTCATTTATGCCATTTCTGTTTGAGAAACCGTTCATCAATGCCATTTTCGTTTGAGAAACCGCGCATTCATGCCATTATTTGTTAGTGGAAAACACTTTTGATTTTCAAAATTATTTTTTACACGTAGTTAATTATGATTCGGCCACATCATTAACTAAACAATTTTTAAAAAAGAAAAAAACTCAAATTTGAAATCGAACTTTGAGAAAATACTCACTTTTGTCATCCGTTAAAAGTATGTCTCATTTGTGCCATTTCAATTAACAAATAATATGAACTTTTTTTTCAAACGAAAATGACATAGATGAACCAAAATTTTAGCAGGTGACATAAATAAGCTTTTTCTCAAATTTCAAAGACATATTTGAGTTTTTCCCTTCTATCAAATCTATATACATGCAATAAAACAGAAAGAATTTTTCTTTTTACCATTTTCTAGAAGTTCCCATCTTTTTATTTTCTTGATAATTTTAAATCGAAATAAAAAATAAGACTACTTACCTTTCGAACAACTCTATCTCCTCGGAAAAAAAAAGATGAAAGGAACAATCGAGGGAGTAATAGCTAAATTGACCATAGGTTGATTTTGATCATGAGACCTAGTCCTGTTCACACATTTTTTATCACCAATAAATGACGTTAATACATTATACAAGTCAGTCAACTTCTTTTCAATTACTCCGTCTAGTTAAATGTGCTTGTCCATTTCTTTTACTCGGTTTGATTGACGTTATAAATTTATTATTTTGAGATTTTTTATTTTATTTTACGTATCAAACAATCTGTGAAGAGATGTTTTATCATATTTCATTATGAAAATAGGAAAAACAGAAGGTTTTTATTTTTAATTAAAGTGGAAAAAATAACATTTTACAATTGAAGTTGTGTTTGGTCATGAAATAAATTAGAGTTGCTTTTGAATTTTTAAAAATAAGTTCTATTAAAAAAAAAGAAGTAAAAACAAATCTAATTTCTGATTTTTTTTAAATAAAAAATTTCTGATTTATTTATAAAAAAGGAAAACAGTTTTTTATTCTGATTAATAATTTAAAACTTAGCATAAACTCTAGACCCGGTCAAAACTCATAACTCAAATTTTTTTCCTATATAGTTTTTAATGATGAGTAATATTCGTAGAAGCTTTGCAATTTGGTTGGTAAAATTCATAAACTATAATTGTGTGGAACAAGTTAAAAGAGTGGTTACCTCTATTTAGGTCGAAAAAAGGAAAATTTTCTTTCATTATATAATTATTGGAAATTATTTTTTTTATTTCAATTTGTTTAGCTTGATTCAAAGTAAGACGGTTAAACTGACTAATATATGAAGTAGTATAGGCAAATTTGGGTGATCTTCTTAATGAAATAATATGACTTTGGATTTTGTTAAATAGTGTTAATAGTTGGGTAACTTTTTGAGTGATAAAGTCCAAATTGTAATACTTACTCTATTGCAATTTCATGTTCACATAGTTTGAATCTCGAAAAGTGTGTAAATTTAAAGGGAAAATAGTCTGAAATATATTTGAACTTTGATTGAAATTGTTGTAACGATACCAAACTTTGGAAATGACCTTTTACTCTCTGCACTATTTAATAGCGTATCTTAATGGTATATATGTGTATATGTGGACATTATAAATATTGCACAATTCTAAATAGTAACGTGTCCACGTGGGCACATATATACTTATAAATCACTATTAAATAGTGTAGGGGATAAAAGATTATCCATAAAGTTTGATATCTTAACAACAATTTCGGCCAAAGTTAAAGTATTTTACAGACTTTTCTCCCAAATTTAAACAAAGGAGGTATTAGTTTTTAAATTCTAATATTTTTTATTTTACTTTTAATAATATATGTTGGTAGAATATATTGATAACGCTTTGAATATATTAATAAATTTCATTTAGACACTCAAACTACGATATATTCTAATTGAATATCTGAACACATGATTAATATTGTATTAGATATTTCTGGCTTATATTTTGAAATAGTTTTTGTAGGTGTTCTCAAGCTCTTGTTATATATACGTAGATAAGCTAACCACATCAAATATGTTATCTCCTTTAATTAAATATATATATATATATATATATATATATATATATATATATATATATATATATATTTATCAAGGTACTCATTCAAATAAGAGTGTTGTTCAATTGTTTAAATGATATTTACTGCAAAATTTAGAAATTATCGATATACTCTGTTATGGTAATGATATCATGATAGATACAAGATGACAAAATTTTAAAGATATTTCTAATATATTATACACATATTTTATTTAAAATCACTAAATTATAGAATTTTTTTAAAATTTCATACTCTATCAAGGGAAAAGGCTCAAATATGACATCAAAGTTTGAGAAAAGGCGCATATATGTGAGTCATTAAAATTTTGGCTCATTTATGCCATTTTTGTTTGAGAAAACGTTCATCCATGCCATTTCCGTTTGAGAAAACTCTCATTCATGTCATTATTTGTTAGTGGAAAACACTTTTGATTTGAAAAATTATTTTTTACACGTAGTTAATTATGATTTGGCCACGTCATTGACTAAACAATTTTTTAAAAAGAAAAAAACTCAAATGTGACATCGAACTTTGAGAAAATACTCATTTATGTCATCCGTTAATAATGTCTCTTTTATGCGATTTCAGTTAACAAATAATATGAACTTTTCTTTTTCAAACGAAAATGACATAGATGAACCAAAATTTTAGCGGATGACATAAATAAGCTTATTCTAAATTCCAATGACATATTTGAATTTTTTCCCCTCTATCAAATCTATATACATGCAATAAAACGGAAAGAGTCTGTTTTTGCCCTTTTCTAGAAGTTCCCATATTTTTATTTTCTTGATAATTTCAACTCGAAATAAAAAATAAGACTACTTACCTTCTGAACAACTCCATCTCCTCGAAAAAAAAAAGATGAAAGGAACAATCGAGGGAGTAATAGCTATATTGACCATAGGTTGATTTTGATCATGAGACTTAGTCATGTTCACACATTTTTCATCACCAATAAATGATGTTAATACATCATACAAGTCAGTCAACTTCTTTTCAATTACTCCATCAAGTTAAATGTACTTGTTCATTTCTTTTACTCGGTTTGATGACGTTATAAATTTATTATTTTGAGATTTTATTTTTATTCTACGTATCAAATAATCTGTAAATGGATGTTTAATCATGTTTCATTTTGAAAATAGGAAAAACAAAAAGTTTTTATTTTTAATTAAAGTGGAAAAAATAACATTTAACAATTGAAGTTGTATTTGGTCATGAAATAAATTAGAGTTGCTTTTGAATTTTTATAAATAATTTCTACTAAAAAAAATCTAATTTCTGATTATTATTTTTTTTATAGAAAAAGGAAAATAGTTTTTTATTCTGATTAATAATTTAAAACTTAGCATAAACTATAGACTCGGTCAAAACTCATAACTCGAATTTGTTTTCCTCTATAATTTGTATTTGTAATAATGATGAGGAATATTCGTAGAAGCGTTGCATTTTGGTTGATAAAATTGATAAACTCTATTTGTGTGTAGTTCGATTGTTCAAATGATATTTACTGCAAATTTAAGAAATTATCCATATACTCTGTTATGGTGATGAGATCATGATAGGTACAGGATTATAAAATTTTAAAGATATTTTTAATATATTATACACATATTTTATTTAAAATCACAAAATTATAAAACCTTTTTAAAATTTTATACTCTATTAAAGGGAAAATGCTTAAATATGTAATCAAATTTTGAAAAAAGGCTCATATATGTTAGTCATTAAAAATTGGAATAATTACATAAATCCCACCTTTTAGTTTACTTACTATCACTATCTTATATAAGTTCACAAATCTCCAAATCCCTCATTTTTCTCTTAAGTAAAAAATGTCATTAATGTATCCGACCCTCTTTTTAATGTATCAACGCATGTATCCGACCTTCTTTTAAATGTATCTGTGCATATATCCGACCCTCTTTTTAATATATTAACGCTTTGATTTTTTGGTCATTAATGTATCCGGACCCTCTATTAATGTATCCGTTTGAGAGATTTCTTTAATTATAAACTTTTAAGGGATATATTGTAATTTTGCCATAAAAGTATGTGAAATCTAGTTTGTCCTTAAAAATTTGGCTCATCTATGCCATTTTCGTTTGAGAAAACGCTCATCCATGCCATTTTTCATTTGAGAAAACGCTCATCCATGCTATTATTTGTTAGCTGAAAACACTTTTGATTTTTCATAATCATTTTTTTACTGTGATCAATTATGATTCGGCCAAATCATTAATTAAATTAATTTTTAAAAGGAAAAAGGCTAAAATGTGACATCGAAGTTTGAGAAAATACTCATTTATGTCATCCATTAAAACTTAAAAGTATGACTCATTTGTGCCATTACATGAACAAATAATATGAACCTTTTTTCAAACAAAAATGACATAGATGAACCAAAATTTTAACAGGTAACATAAATAAGTTTTTTCTCAAATTTCAATGACATATTTGAATTTTTTTCCTTCTATCAAATCAATATACATGCAATGAAACAGAAAGAGTTTATCTTTTTACCCTTTTCTAGAAGTTCTCATCTTTTTATTTTCTTGATAATATCAACTTGAAATGAAAACTAGGACTACTTGCCTTCCGAGTGACTCCAACTTCTCGGGAAAAAGATGAAGGGAGCCAGGGGGAGTATTACCATTGGTTTATTTGATCATGAGACACAGTCATGTCCACACATTTGGGGAGTATTACCATTGGTTTATTTTGATCATGAGACACAGTCATGTCCACACATTTTTCATCACCAATAAATGGTGTTAATACATCATACAAGTCAGTCAACTTCTTTTCAATTACTTCGATGTACTTGTCCCATTACTTTTACTCGGTTTGATTGACGTTATAAATTTATTATTTTAAGATATTTTATTTTATTTTACGTATCAAATAATTTGTAAATAGATATTTAGTCATATTTCATTATGAAAATAAGTATAGAAAAAGGTTTTATTTTTAATTAAAGTGAAAAAATAATATTTAAAAATTGAAGTTGTTTTTTGTCATAAAATAAATTAGAGTTATTTTTGAATTTTTATAAGTAATTTATAGTAAATAAAAAAGAAGTAAAAACAACTCTAATTATTTATTATTTTTTCAAAAAAAAGGAAAATATTTTTTTGTTCAAAATCCTATGCCTCCAAAATTGAACTCCAGAAAAAATTGAAAATAATATGATAACCAAATAATTAAAAGGTTGTTTGAATTGATTTTTTAAAGTGACTTTTAAATAAATATGACACAAATCATAAGTTGGGTACGGTAAATACCCAACTATTGACTTTTTTTTCAGATACTTTTTCAACTTTAAAAAATGTTTTAATTTTTTTTTGTGTTATTCAAATATTTCGAAACACATAAATAGCTTAAAAATCATAAATTACTGAAAATAAGTCAAGTCTAAGGGTATGTGTTGGTATGAAGGAAAACATTTTTCGAAAAATATTTTCCAATTTTCTCATGTTTGGTTTGGTCAAATGCTTTGGAAAATGTTTTGCAAATCAACTCCATTCCTCAAATTTAAGGAAAATGACTTCCCGTCTGTCACATCCGGGAATAGCCCCTAGACGTAACCGGCGTCGGCGTCCTCTTTGAGGACTAAGACTAGCCTCTTAGCTTACATCATTACATTCATAGGTCAAATTTAGCGGAAAATTTAAAACTTTTCATTACATCTACTCGAAGGTTTACATAGACATCTACATACACATAGTATATATATATATATATATAGTATTCATAGACCCTTCGTATAGGAAGATTACTTAGTCTTCTACTTTTATTGCACATAGATATATAGAATATAACATAGTCTCAAAATAGTCATCTCATCTCATAACCTTCTAACAAGAGTATATCAATTTGGGTCTAGCTCATACATCAATGAAACAAGACCACATATAGGTCATACAATGTTTAGTTCTCAAATGAAAGGAAAGAAACATAAGAGTAGTCTTAATACTTAAACAACTTCATAGGTTGATATTGGCATTGCCCTCGGAAAGTGAGGACCTACCCAACTTGGATGATCAAAAATTTCAAGTCTTCTTCAAAATCGTCTCCAAAAGCCCTTCAACGACTGGAACCTAAAATGTTGGTGAAAAGGAAGAAATCGGGTTAGTACACCACTTGTACTAAGTATGAGACCATGTGCACACATACTTTGAAATCATGCTAAGAAAAAGGACATTTCAATAAGTATGCATTTTTCATTAAAAACCTTTGTGCACATTCAACAAGATCATACTAACCAATAGACCATGTTCGTTAAGTCATAGGCTTGTACATAACAAGACCAACAACATCAAAACTAGTCAATTCAACATGCATATCATGAAATTATATACATAGTCAAGTAACTCTATCATCAAGTCATAATTATCCACAAACATGAATAAGAGTGCATTTCATCATAACCAAAGCAAGACAATTATCCATGAACCCCTATCAAGTCAATAAGTGCAATGACCAAGCAAAGCCCCATAACCTTACTCAATCAAATAACTCAACAAGAATCACGACCAACATCCCACTTCACATAACATGACATTTAAGAGTACATAGCATCATACTTTAACAATAAAGACCAACACATATTCATAAGCGACACCAATCAACATATAGTATCAACAATGTGCAAGTTCATCATATATATATCATGTAACATTATAAGCATATACATACATAGTAACAACCTCCTAAAGTTCCCTTCAAGGTAAACTAGTGCAAGGCATAGGTAGAGTCACATACCCCTACCTAAGTTATGTCAACCTCTCAAGTCACCCTAGTTGTTTTGTACTTCATTACTTCACTTTAGTTTAGGGAACACTTGCCTTAACCGACATAGATCACAAGAGCTAAGTGTGGAATTCAGTGTTGTGAAACCTTACACCGATGGAAGGTGGTCTACTGACCAAAGTAAAACCAAACATAAACGTAGCTTTCTAGGTGGATCCACTAGTTTATCTTCCTGTGGGGGCAACATAGTTCAAAATCTAAGAGATAGGTATAATCCCTCTACATACCACTTGGCAATTGGGGCCTCCTCTCATGGGAATCCATTGGATGAGTATCCCTCATTGGGGAGTCAACAACACATGTGGAACTATAGGGTGAATCTTCCTCTATGGAAAGTCATCACCCCCCATTGTCAAGTTCACTCGGTGCTAAGCTAAGTCCCTTTTGAAATGTCTTTAATGTCTTTGTTAATCATCATAGATTATTGTAGGTCATAGGGTCTAACCCTTATATTCATCATCATCATAGCTCAATAAGAATTTGTCACGACCCAAATTCGCAAGTCGTGATGGCACCTATGTTCTCAATCAATAGGTAAGCCAACCCAACATATTAACCAAAATTAACCAACAAATGAGTAAAAAGGTAAACACTTAACAAGAATCTCCAACATTGAGTTTCTTATAAGTACGAAATGCGGAAACTAAAAAAAATATACCACCCCAAGAATTGGTGTCTTAAGTACAAGAGCTTCTAAAATACGATGCAAGTTTGAAACTAAAATGACAAATCTAACATAAGGAATATCATGTTTGAATACTAAATACAAGAATAAGTAAAAGATAGAGGGAGGTGTAGGCCACGGAACAGCCAAGCATCTCACCATAACTCCAAGATACTCCAAGCTCGGACTCAAAATGTTCCACGAGATGTGCTTTTACTCGGAATCGAATCTGCACCACAAAGAGTGCAACAAGTGTAGTATGAGTACGAAACCACATGTACCCAGTATATCTCATTGACCGACAACGAAGAAGTAGTGACGGGAGTTTATATAAGAAAAATCAATTCTTTAATTATTCAAGTCTATAATTCACTCACCAGTCAAGTTTCATCAAATAGTGGTAATCAAACATTAAGTAATTTCCAACAATCAAATAAAACACATAATCATCAAGAATGAAGGATGTGATGAAATGCAATGCAATATGATACCATGAAATGATATGTCTCAGAATACCCAGTACTCTCTCAACCGTATATACATGATACTCCTCGGAAATACATCGAGAGTTCATGACCCATGAGGGACTCGCGAGGTCCATATACCGACATGGACGATCTCCACGTGTCTGTGCGTACGATCTCAACGCACTATCATAATATCAAACAATTTCCGCACGAACGGTCTCCACGTGCCCAAATTACAATCTTAACATCTCACCATCCTCAGCACGGACGATCTCCACGTGCCCATCTTATACTCAATCTCATGTCAATGCATGTACACAATATTATTTCAAATAAGGGGATGATGATGCTTCTCAATCAATCAATATAAGCATAATACATAACCACCTCAATTATCACAACTATACGGGTGAAGTAAAGAAACACAATCACACAAGGATTTCAAGTAAATAATATATTAGCTAATGCCCATATGCTTTGGCATTCTCAAATTAAAATCCACATTTTATAGTAGTAACTTTCCCTTCTATAACACTGGTACTCGTACCAATGTCCGTTACACCATTGATACGAGACCCCATCTTTCGCCCTTACCCCTTGTGTATTCCTTTTTCTTTTTTTTTTTAAATATTTAATTAGGAAAAACATCCTTCAACAAGTCTAAAAAGTCTTAACATACCTTAGATGCCGAACTTGTGCCACGAATCTTTTTAATATTTTTCCTTTCCTTTTCGCAAAGTTTTGAAACGTTTCCAATCTACCAATTACGCAATATTCGTAAGTAAGCGAGTTCGTAGACACTTAAATTATTATATGTCTATCATAGACTCTAAAACTCACTCATATAGCTAATCAAGCTCCAAACATTGATATAATTTATATGCCAAAATTATCATAATTGCTAAATTTCAAGCCAAGAACTGAACTTAATCTCTCCAAATATATGAAAATTCAATATTAAATCATATAATATACACCTAATAATTAACATATGTCTCAATATATTAAATTAAATTTGCAATATGACCAAAAATATTTTTAATAACAACTGGAATTTAATCACTGGTTACAAAGCAGTCGTGACCGCCTAAACCCAAAAGTCTCCCCCTCCATTAATACACCTTAATATGAGCCCTAAATGATTTCCTGCAAATCCTTAATTACAAACACCTATACCACTAATATATTACCAATAAACAACAAACTATTACTACGAAGAAAATAAAATAAAATAAAATAAAATCAATCATTATTCCTTGTTACTATTCCAATCAATTTTTCCTATCCACTAAGTAGAATAATAATAAATATACAATCCATCTAAACTGCATAACTATGGCCATTAAAATTTCCATATTAACAAAGGAAAAAAAATCCATATTCACCCACAAGAAAAAGACAACAATAATTTTCTCCCACTACGCTAATTCAAAAATTTGTAACCCATCAAAGTATTAATAAAGCGGCGACATACATATCATTATGATCCAATAAAATTCCAAGAAAAAATTCCAATTTGCCTCCTACCTGAAGATCTCGTTTGGTCCCTCACGTTCTGCATTCACCGCCACAGGTAGTTTCTAACTTTTACTTCATTTTCTAAAATAACCTACTAATCTATTTTAATTATATGAGTCAAATTATAAGGAGTATTTATACATATGACCCATTAACTATCACTATATTAACTATTTAATAAAATTCTCATCAACTAGATACTCCTAGTTAAATAGTTTTAAAATACCCCTTTAAATTTTCAAAAGGAGTCAAAATAGTCCTAGTTCATAAAACGACCTAGCGGGTCGTCACATCACCTACCACTTAAACAAACGTTCGTCCTCGAACGGAAAAAGATAGGAACTCACCTGAATGCTCAAAAAGCTGAGGATATTTACTCCTCATGTCCAACTCTGTCTCCCATGTAGCCTCTTCCACTGGACGATGCTTTCATTGAACCTTTACTGAAGCAGTCTCCTTGGACCTCAGCTTCCGAATTTGCCTATCCAAAATAGTTATCGGCTCTTCCTCAAAAGTCAAATTTTGATCAAGTAACACTGAATCCCATTGAATCACATGAGCACCACCCTGATGATACTTCTTCAGCATCGAAATATGAAATACAGGATGGACACCTGACAAACCAGGTGGCAAAGCCAACTGATATGCCACTTCACCAATACGCTCCACAATCTCGAAAGGACCAATATACCTTGGGCTCAACTTGCCCTTCTTTCCAAAACTCATCACACCCTTCATGGGTGAAACCTTCAGTGAAACCCTCTCTCCAACCATAAACTCCAAATCACGAACCTTTCTATCTACATAACTTTTTTGTCTACTCTGAGCCATGAGAAGTCTATCTTGGATCAATTTGACCTTGTCTAAGGACTCCCTCAGCAAATCTGTACCCCACGGTCTAACCTCAAATGCATCAAATCAACCAATTGGAGATCGACATCTCCTACCATACAAAGCCTCAAATGGTGCCATCTCAATGCTCGAATGATAACTATTATTGTAAGCAAACTCCGCTAATGGCAAGAACTGATCCCACTGACCACCAAAGTCAATCACTCACGCCCGCAACATGTCCTTAAGAACCTGGATAATCCGTTCAGACTGACCATCAGTCTGAGGGTGAAAGGTTGTACTGAGATCCACCCGAGTGCCCAACTCCTTCTGCATAGACCGCCAGAAATGAGATGTAAATTGGGTTCCAGGATCTGAAATAATAGATATAGGAACCCTATACAAATGAACTATCTCCCGAATATAGATTTTAGCTAACTTCTCTGAGTTATAGGTAGTCTGAACGGGTACAAAGTGTGCAGACTTAGTCAGTCGATTCACAATGACCCATATAGCATCGAACTTACCCAAGGTGCGTGACAATCCTACCACAAAGTCCATAGCAATACGCTTCCACTTCCACTCAGGTATAGGCATCCTCTGTGTCACACCTCCAGGCTTTTGGTGTTCATACTTCAGTTGCTGACAATTCAAACAACGGGATACAAAATTTACTATGTCCCTCTTCATACGACACCACCAATAATGTTTCTTCAAGTCACGATACATCTTAGTAGCCCCCGGATGAATAGAGTACCTTGAACTATGGGCCTCCTCCATGATTAATCTAGTCAAATCACCTGTACGAGGAACACAAATACGACCTTTAATCCTCAAAACTCCCTCACTATCAAGAATTGCAGCCTTGGCTTCTCCTTTTAACACATTGTCCCTAATCTTACATAAATTACCATCATCAAACTGTTGAGCCCGAATCTGCTCCAACAAGGATGACCTAGCCTGGATGATAAAGAATGGTCATATCGTAGTCTTTGAGCAACTCCAACCATCTCCGTGCCTCAAATTCAGATCCCTCTGATTGAATATATATTGGAGACTATGATGATCCGTGAACACCTCACAATGCACACCATAAAGATAATGCCTCCAAATCTTCAATGCAAACACAACAACAGCCAACTCTAAATCATGAATAGGATAGTTCTTCTCATGAACCTTCAACTGTCTCGAAGCATAAGCTATCACCTTTCCCTTCTGCATTAATACACAACCAAGACTAATCCGAGAAGCATCACAATAAACAACAAAACCCTCTCCCTCCACAGGTCGGGTCAAAATCGGAGCAGTAGTCAATAAAGTCTTGAGCTTTTGGAAACTAACCTTACACTCGTCAGACCACTGAAAAGTCACATCCTTCTGTGTCAATCTAGTTAATGGAGATGCAATGGGTGAGAAACCCTCTACAAACCGTCGATAATAAGGGCAAGGCCTAAGAAACTCCGAATCTCAGTTTTTTTGGGGTGTGAAGCTGTGTCAAACCAAAATACTTGGTCAGGGCGGTTCACAATTTCTTTGCTGAAGGTGACCCAATCTCTAACTGCCTCAATCTTCTTAGGATCCACCATAATACCCTCCTTGGACACTATATGTCCCAAGAATGCTACCGAACTAAGCCAAAACTCACACTTTGAAAGTTTTGCATAGAGTTTCTTCTCTTTCAGAATCCCAAGCACAATCCTCAAATGATGCTCGTGTTCCTCCTTACTATGGGAATATATCAATATATCATCTATGAAGACAATAACAAAGGAATCCAAATACGGTCTGAACACTCCATTCATCAAGTCCATAAAAGCTGCTGGGGGCATTAGTCAATCCGAAAGACATCACCAAAAACTCGTAATGGCCATAATATGTTCGAAAAGCTATCTTAGGGATATCCTCCGCCGTAACCTTCAGTTGATGATAGCCAGATATCAAGTCAATCTTGGAGAAAACTGAAGCACCCTGCAACTGATCAAATAAATCATCAATACGAGGTATCGGGTATTTATTTCTGATGGTTACCTTGTTCAGCTGCCGATAGTCAATACACATACGTATGGATCCATCTTTCTTCTTCACAAATAACACTGGAGCACCCCAAGGAGATACACTTGGCCTAATAAAGCCCTTGCTCAACAAATCCTGCAACTGGTCTTTCAACTCTTTCAATTCAGCCGGTGCCAATACGATAAGGAGGAATGGAAATAGGCTGAGTGCCTGCTTCCACATCAATACAAAAATCAATATCACGATCTGGTGGAAGACCTGGCAAATCAGTCGGGAATACCTCTGAAATTCACTCACCACTGGAATAGACTCAAGCATAGGAGTCTCAACACTAGTATCTCGAATGTGTGCCAAGTAAGAAAAACATCCTCTCTCTACCAATTGACGAGCCTTAAGAAATGATATCACACCCTTAGGAGGGTGACTAAGAGAGCCTCTCCATTCTACTATAGGAATTCCAGGCATAGCTAAAGTGATTGTCTTGGCATGGCAATTTAAAATTGCGTGGTAAGAAGATAACCAATCCATACCAAGAATGACATCAAAATCTACCATATCTAAGACCTTTAAATCTGCATGAGTGTCATACCCCATCAAGGTAACAATACATAATTGATACACCCGATCTACAACTATAGAATCCCCGACAGGAGTAGAAACATGTATAGGCAAATCAAGAGACTCACATAATATATCCAGACTAGGAGCAAAATATGTGGACACATAAGAATAAGTAGAGCCTGGATCAAATAATACAGTAGCTGGTCGATGACAAATCAGAATAATACCTGTGATAACAGCATCTGAAGCCTCAGCCTCTGTCCTACCCAGAAAAGCATAACAGTGAGAACGACCTCCCTCATATTGTGAATCTCCACGACCACCACCTCGACCAGAAAAAGAACCACATCTACCTGAATGAGAACCACCTCTACCACTCTGTGCACCACCCCTAGCTGGAGGTTGTGCAGCTCTGAAAGTCGAATCCTGAGAACCCTGATGTAAGCAACCATGTCTGCTCCTAGGTCAGTCTCTCACAAAGTGTCCCATATCACCACACTCAAAATAGCCCCTACGAGATGCAGGCTGATGAGAGAAACCTGAATGACCAGAATGCCCTCCGCGAACTACAGGTCTAGAAGATGAACCCTGTGAAGTATGCACTGAGCTCGAAGAACTATGCCCAGCGTAACCAGTCTCAGACGCTGGTATAGCAGCATGAATAGGCCTGCTAAGCTGAGAGTGATAACCTCTCCCTACATAACCTCGACTCCTAGGTGGAGCACCACCATAATCACCTGAATAACGGGTCCTCTTGCCCTCACGCTGCTCAAATCTCTCACGTCAAATCATCTCCAACTCCTTAGCAACATCTACCACTTTTTGGAACGGAACACCAGAAGCAGCAACCTGAGAAACTCCTAGACGAATCGGAATAATCAGCCCCTTAACAAACCTTCTCACTCTCTCAGCCTCTGTGGGAAGTATCATCGAAGCATGCCTAGCCAAGGCATGAAATTTACCCTCATACTGAAAATGACATACCACCTTACTGCAAGCCCTCAAACTCGGCCCTCTTGCGCTCCCTTTCACTGCGTGGAATAAATTTGGATAGAAATACCTGAGTAAATTGAGTCCAGGATAGTGGAGGGGATCCAGCTGGCCTACTAGTAATATAATCCCTCCACCACTGCTTGGCAGAGCCCGTCATCTGAAAAGCTGTATAGTCAACTCCATGAGACTCCACCAATCCAAGATTATGCAACCTCTCATGAAACCTAACTATAAATTCATATGCATCCTCGGTTAAGTCACCACTATAAGTAGGAGGATTCATTAGTCTGAACCTCCCAAACATCTTTTGCTCATCAATGGTCATAGAAGGCCTGTTCGCCAAATGTGATGCCATATCTGGAAACTCCATACTATCCAAACGAGGAGCTACAGCAGCAGCAAGCTGAGTCCTGGGAGTCTGAGAATCTGGACCAACTATTGGATCTGGAGTCTGACCTTCAACACGGGTCTGTGAGCCATCATAAGTGACAGGCAAAGCTCCTGCCTGAGCCATCCCCTCTAGGAGTCCTAACATACGAGCCAAGGTATCTTGAAGCACTAGGGTGACAATAGTACTGGGTGGAGCATGAGCTGGCCCATCCCCCTCGACACGATCTTGCACATCCCCATGAATAACCTCTTCATCAGGAGGTACGGTCCTATCACGACCCTGGATAGCTATTGGTACTTGACCTTCCACAGGTGCTGCAATACGGCCCCTACCCCTACCTCGAGCTCGTCCCCTGCCTCTACCTCGGATAGTGTTCCCAGAAGAAGGCGCAGGAATAGGATCCTGACCCCCACTTGCCGATGTACGAGTCCTCGCCATCTAAGAGAATGAGATATCAAGATTAGAATTTCAACAAGGTCAAGTGTTCATGATAATGAATAAAAGAACAGAATATTTCCTAAATGTCCTATAGCCTCTCGAAGATAGGTATGGACGTCTTCATTCCGATCCGCAAGACTCTACTAGACATTGCCATAAAGATACTTAGAATACATGTTAATCTATTCATAATATCCAAAAGAAATCAAAAAGAAATCAATTCATAACATAATTTTCGAGATTGGATGAAACCCACTTGAAAACCCAATTTTGGAAATCAATTTGATGGAACCCTTTGAGGAAAGAGGTCTCAAAGGTGAAAGATATCCCATACCTTGATAATTGATGAAGATTGATGGTGAAACTTGACTGTTTGCAGCCCTTAAACCCTCCCCTAGCTTAGTCTTCAATGGAGTTCTTCACTCTAGAGAGAAAGAAGAGAGAAGGAAGAGAGTTTGGGTTTGTGAGTTATGAGAGTTTAGATTAGTCTAATAAGGTTAGCGTCTTTATATGGGGTGTTAAGTAACTTAATTAGTCTTCCCTTAACCCCCAACTAACGACCTAACCCCTTAATTAATTAATTAGAACCAACTAAAAACGTGCAGAAAAGTTAGGCCCTCATAGACAAGACCTCGACTAATGGGCCGTCTGTGAGTCGATGACTCCTGACCCCCTTCTGTGCTGCACTTCGTCGATGAGTTCAGAGACCTGCCAAAACTGGTCCTTCAGGTATTTGGCTAAGTGTTGGTCGACGGATGGCATCGACGCCACGTCGATCCACACACGTTCCGTCGCCTCCCTTTGTGGGTGCACACTGCCCAGGCAGTGCTTTTGACCCCAAACGAAAGGGTCCTCCTCAAGGGCCCTTGGTTGGTCCTTGGGAAGTCGTACCCGGATGTTTCGACCATAAATCAACTTAAACACATGTTAGACACCCTTCCACCAATTTTCATCATTTTCCGACTTCAAAAAGCTAGTCAAATAGGCTAAGGTACGCTAGCACCTCATTGAACTAGTTTTCAGACGTCATGGACATTCTTGGACGTTTTGGTTTTCAGACTTCCTAAATGACTTATATTCATTAAAATGGACCTTAAAACAGTGTCTAAACCTTATGACACTCATGTTAGGCTCTGGAACACGTCTTGAATTTTCGAAGTGTTACACCGTCAAACTTAAGGAAACAATTTCCAAAACTCTCTTCAATCCTCCCTCTTACCCATCCCACCCTACCAGCCCCCCACCCACCCATCCTATGAGCCCCCCTACCCCTAAAAAGATTGAAATTTATTTTAAGAAAAATATTTTCAACTTTAAAATTTCATTTTTCACCCCTACCCTCGACACCACCCACCCACCGCCTCCAAATTCCCCACCCACCCAAAAAAAAAAATAAGTTTGTTTTTAAAAATTATTTTAAAACTTCAAAATTTCATTTTTTTTTCACCCTTACCCTCGATTCCCCCACCCCACTACTACCCCCTACCAGCCCCCATTCAACTTCAAATTTTAATTTTTTCACCCCTACTCTCGAACCCCCCACCCCACCCCAGCCCCCACCCCTCCTCCCAAAAAAAATTAAGTTTATTTTTAAAAAATAATTTAAACTTCAAAATTTCATTTTTCTCACCCCTACCCTCGACCACCACCACCCCAACCTCACTAGCCCCCTACCAGCCCTTCCACCTCACCCCTATAGCCTCTCTCCCCCCCCCCCCCCACCCACAAAAAAAAAGAATTAATATTTTTTTTTTTAAAAAATTCAACTTCAAATTTTAATTTTTCACCCCTACCCTCGAACACCCCACCCCCACCCCCACCAAGAAAAAAATTTAAAGTTCGTTTTTTTAAAAAAAAATCAACTTCAAAAATTATTTTCTACTCTAGTAAAAAATAAAAGATATTTCTCAAAAATATTTTTCATTCAAAAATCAAACACTGAAATATTTTTTCCGAAAAATATTTTCTACTCACCAACCAAAGATGAGAAAATAAATTAAATATCTACTTATTTTCCAGGAAAATAATTTCCACAAAAAATATTTTTCTTCATACCAAATAGACCCTAAACCCCAACTAAAAGTGGAGTTTATTATTGATTAGAAAAAGGTAAGTGATGACACTGGAATTAAATAAAATGAGGAAGAAAACGGATTTACCAATAAGACTTCAAGAAAAAAAAAACACTTATTACAGAGAATTAAGTAATAGACACAAACAAAAAAAGGGTTTTTATTTTTAATTAAAGTAAAAATATATATTTAAAAATTAAAGTTGCGTTTGATCATAAAATAAATTTGAGTTATTTTTGAATTTTTATAATTAATTTATAGCAAAAAGAAGAGTAAAAAAACTCTACTTTCTGAATTTCTTTTTTTTTTAGAAAAAGGAAAACAATTTTTTATCAGAATTTTGTGCCTCCGAAATTGAACTCCGGAAAAGGCGCATATAAGCTAGTCATAAAAAATTTAGTTCATTTATGTCACTTCTGTTTGAGAAAACGTTCATCCATGTCATTTCCATTTGCGAAAACGTTCATTCATGCCATTATTTATTAGTGGAAAACACTTTTGATTTTCAAAATTATTTTGTACACGTAGTTAATTATGATTCTGTCACGTCATTAACTAAATAATTTTTTAAAAAGAAAAAAACTCAAATGTGACATCGAACTTTGAGAAAATACTCATTTTATGTCATCCATTAAAAGTATGTCTCATTTGTGCCATTTCAGTTAACAAATAATATGAACTTTTTTTCAAACGAAAATAACATAAATTAACCAAAATTTCAACGGGTGACATAAATAAGCTTTTTCTCAAATTTCAATGATATATTTAAGTTTTTACCCTTCTATCAAATCTATATTACATGCAATAAAATGGAAAGAGTTTTTTTTTTACCCTTTTCTAGAAGTTCTCATCTTTTTATTTTCTTGATGATTTCAACTCGAAATAAAAAGTATGACTACTTACCTTTCGAGTAACTCCATCTTCTCGGAAAAAAAAAGATGAAGGGAACCATTGAGGGAGTAGTACCATTGATTGATTTTGATCCTGAGACGATGTCCACACATTTTTCATCACCAATAAATGGTGTTAATACACCATACAAGTCGGTCAACTTCTTTTAAATTACTTCGTTTAGTTAAATGTACTTGTCCCATTTCTTTTACTCGGTTTGATTGACGTTATAAATTTATTATTTTGAGATATTTCATTTTATTTTACGTATCAAACAATCTGCAAATAGATGATTAGTCAGATTTCATTATGAAAATAAAAAGAATAATAAGGTTTATTTTTAATTAAAGTGAAAAAGATGATATTAATTGAAGTTGTGTTTGGTCATAAAATACTGATGAGAAAGAAGGAAAGTGATGACAATGGAATTAAATAAAATGAGGAATAAAACGGATTTACCAATAAGACTTCAACAAAAGAAAAGGTTTTTATTTTTAATTGAAGTGAAAAAAATAATATTTAAAAATTGAAGTTGCGTTTGATCATAAAATAAATTGAAGTTATTTTTGAATTTTATAAGTAATTTATAGTAAAAAAAAACTTTAATTTCTAAATTTCTTATTTTCTAGAAAAAGGAAAACAATTCTTAATCAGAATTCTGTGCCTCCAAAATTGAACTCTGGAAAAAAGTAAAAATAATTTCATAACGAAATCACTAAAGAGGTTTAAATTGATTTATTTAAAAGTGACTTATAAATTAAAAGACACAATCATAAGTTGGGTATAGCGAATACCCAACTATTGACTTTTGACTCTTTTTTTAAGGTACTTTTTCAACTTAAAAAAAAAAGTTTAAAAACATTTTTTTGTGTTATCAAAATATTTTTGAAACATATTAATAGCTTAAAAATCATAAATCACTAAAAATAAGTCAGTCTAAATCCCAACTAAAAGTGGAGTTTATTGATGAGAAGAAGGAAAGTGGGGAGAAAGTAAACGGATTTACCAATAAGACTGCAAGAAAAAAGAAAGAAAAAAATTATTACAGAGAATTAAATAATATACACCATAAAATGTAACTTTATATTGCCAAATTATTTGAGATAAACTTTAGGAATCACCTAGTTTTAATATGAAATTACAATTTATTCCTCCTTGATTTGTAATTACATTAATCCTTAAAAAGTAACACAAATCGGAATATCAGATATATAATATGTAGCTCGGATACATAATATGTAGCTCGGATACACTAAAAATTAGTTCGAACACATTATAAAATAAACCGGATACATAATATGTAGCTCGATACATTAAATGCTGACTCGAATACATTAAAAAAAATACGAGATTTTAGAGGTTTTCAGAAATAGAAGGGGATATTGAAAATAAGGAAAACATAAAGACTTATATTCTAGTAATTTTTAAGATACTTTCAATATAGCCTTTTTTAAAATGTGTGATTTGTAATCATGAAAAATAAAAAATAAATGTTTTGGTACAACTTAGAAATAAAAGTGATCGATATTTTGATTTAACATGTATAATTTGTAATCATAAAAAAAAAAAAAAATTACATAGCTGATCAGGATGACGAAGCAGCAAGCTAACTGGTCTCCTTAGGACAACAATGGAGGGTAATTCTTAATGCATATTGTTATTATTCTCTTTTGGCTTTATTTTTCGGGGGTGGCTCGACAGTGTTAAAAAAAAAGACATGCGCCTTAAACCCTTAAATTTAAAGGGCCTCATTTAAAGTTATTCTTTTTAAACAAATATTGAATACTATGTGCAGGAAAAGTAAACATTTCATGAAAAGTGAAGGAATTATTAGAAGACATTTGACATATTCGGAGTATTATATTTCATAAAAAATAATTTAAAATAATGGTTATATTTTGAGATGAATACTAAAAGAAATAAATTATATAAAAGTTATTAACAATTTAAGTTTAAGGCCACTAATACGCTTGAGCCGTCCCTGTCATTTTTTTTACTAGGATGTCCACTGGTTACAATATTCTAACTCGTGATTACTCCAAGATCAATAAATTGTATGTCCCTTTTTTCTTCTCTAATTCATCTTGTAGTTCTTTAATTACATGGATTTTATCCAAGTGTAGGATAATTAAACCTTTTCGGAAGAAAAAAAATGTGAATGTTGTGTTTGGACCAGCTTGTGCACCGTTCAACTAATTATATGTGATACATCTACTACCCCCACCAGGATAGGTACTAAGCGACCCAATCAGTGAGGGAGTGGGATTTTCCTTCTTAAGTGGATTCAAAATATGATGTAAATACACTAAGAAGTTAATAAGATTCAACATCTAATATATATACATAGAAAATGATATCAACCTCTAGGGGTAAGTGTCCATCAAGACCTGGACAAGTAGGAAGAAGTCACAACATGTGATATCATTATTAAGATAAACTTACATAGAATTTTATTTAAACTATATATATACATAAAAACATGATTTTGTCCTTGAATCTACAATTTAATTTTTCGCCGGATGAATCCCTTTGCACCCACGTGGCTATGCCGTTGCTGGTAACTAATTGTCCATCAAGATTTAGACAGATGGGAAGTAATCACTTGTGTCCATTGAGATTTGAACCGAAGACATCATGCTTATTAAGTTAATCTTACATAAAATATTGAGAAAATACATAAAATGACACCTGAAATCATCTCAAATTTTAAAAAATACACTTTAACTATGTAAATGTCCTATTACCCCACAAAAGTATTGAATACCCTTGTAAATATACCATTTTGATTTATTTTATCCCCTTGTTTGTATTCACGCAGCTGACGCGCATGGATGAATAAAATTTCTTCTAAAAAAGAATTAAAAAGTGTCATGTGTCATTTTCTCTCTCTATTATTAAATTACTTCCTCTCTAAATACATCATCTTGAACAATTCTTTCAAAAGATTAGTTGATTGAAAGTTTAAATTCAAAAAAGATCTTTTTAAATGAAAACAACCCAAAAGGTTCAGAAATTTCTAACATCTTGTTAATTTTCAGTTGTCAAAATTAAATTTCTTTATAATTTGAAAAATCAAGTTACCTTGTTTAATTAGATTTTGAGTAAAAAATTTCTTATAATGTCAAATGAAAATATTAAATCACATTCGCAATGACGAAAATAATCTGATGTCGCATTTATTATTTCATTCTGCAAAAGTGTCGTAAACTAAACTCTTGCAGAACCCCAATCCATGGAACTTAATGAACCTCAAGTCTTAACAATAATGGCGGAAAAATTATTAGACTCTACCAACTCCACATTAGGCCGCTTCACTAGTTTTTATCGTTTACTCAAAATCTAAAGATTGAAGTAAGAGATTCACAATTGTAGCTATTTGATTTTGGTTTTAGTCTTGTTGGACTATTTTATTTTAGTTTTAGTTTGTAATTGTAGGTTGTAGCATTTGCAAGTTTGTAAAGTCGTAATTTGATTAACATAAAAAATTTCATACTATGTTTTGGTGGTAACATGTAATTATAGCATTCGTACTATATTGTCTCTTATTGATACAATTTCTTATTATCATTCTTGTTTCACTATATCAAAACATTTAGAGAAGTGAGGAAGTATATAATATTTTACAGACAGAATCTTATTGGGTAAACCGAAAATCAAACCGATAAACCGAAAATCGTAAAAAATATCTTATTGATTTGTTATTGGGTTGGCATATTTATAAATTGAAAATCGATAAACCGAACCGATAATACATATAACCGAACCGAACCGACCAATGCACACCCCTAGTCCCCTTCTTCTCTATTTTACCAACATAACTAGAACACAAAAAAAAATCTATACCAGTAGATGATTGTTCTTAGCTATGGATCATGTAAAGTTTATAGCCAACTATTAGTCACGCTACATCTTGCTATGAATGCTACGGAAAATAATATCATAGCTAAAGTGTTTAGCCACGTAAATTTTCATATTTAGTTACGACGAATTTTGTAGTAATATATGCATTTTTTTGTAGCGGTCGTAACCTTAATATTTTCTTTTCATTTTATCTTTCTTCATTATTTAATAATTTTGCTTCATCCTATTTCCTATATTTTAATGCAGCTCACGTCTACCCTACTTATCTAATACGTTTATCATTCAAATTGTTGATGTGCGACATTATATAACAACGGGGAGCAATACAATTTATTCAAACATTATTTCCATTAAAGCAATACAATACAATACGATAAAATATAATACAATACAATACAATACAATGCAATACAATACAATATAAGACAATACAATACAATACGATATGATACAATACAATACCATACCATAGAATACGATACCATGCCATACCATACCATACGATACGATACGATACAATACAATATATACCATACCATACAATACATTACAATACAATACAATATCATACCATACAATACAATACAATACGATCACCGTTGTTCAAATAGGAAAAGGGCTCAACTAATAGTTGATAGTGATAATTTAAGTAGGAAAAGAAAACAACTTATAGCTTATAATGTAGAAATTCGCAATAAAGTGATAATTCAGATGCGTTTTTGTTATTTTGCTTCTTTCCTAATGTGAGGCAAGTAAGTGTCAAGGACATATTCATAGTCGTCTTCTCGAAAAATAAGGTTAAAGGACTTCACCTCAGATTGTAACCAAATCCATTTGAATTTATGGCCATCATAATAATCTCTAACCTTCTTATTATGTTCCAATGTGACTTTGATTTTGTTGCTCAAATATATCTCAACAGCTTCATAAAGTTCATCAAATTCGTTGATCACCTTTATTTCCTTATTCGAGAACAATTTCTTGAGTTCGGAGAAAAAATTTCGATTGTCATCGATTGTTTTCGCGAAAACCGTGGCTATTGTAATAATAGTGATCATTGAGTCTAAAATCTCCTTGGCTTTCATGCTTAAGCAATAGAGTTCTTCTTTATTTTGCAAGATTGAATATTGTTTTCTTGTATTATATATAAGAAGAAAAAACAGAGTATGATTGACTTTATTATGTGAAGAAAAAATCATATAGTGTGGATGGAGAAATTGGAACAATCAAGGAAAGTGTTACTCATTTATTAAAATTATTTATCAAAGTCATGTTTTTTAATGGGAAAAGGGTCTAATATACTATCAACTTTGTCGGAGCTGATATGTTCCTTGTTTTACAGTATACCGCGGTCCTCAGCCAGAACCACGTGGCTCGCCCTTGCTTTCCGAGGCGACAGCTGTGACTCCATGGGAGACTTTGATGCAGGATTCGACATGGTCTTTGAGTACAAGGCTGGAAGGATTAATTTACCGATACAATAAGTTGAAGGGCAGAGTTGTTGTGAAAGTTACTAACAGAGTTGTTGTGAAAGTTACTAAATGGATCTATTTTATTCTAATTCAATTTAAGAAGAAAAGTGTGTAAATTTAAAGGGAAAAATATCTGAAATATATTCAAACTTTGATCGAAATTGTTGGTAACGATATCAAAATTTGGAAAAGACCTTTTGCCCCCTGCACTATTTAATAGTGTATTTTAAAGATATATATGTGTCTACGTGGACATCATAAATATTGCACAATTATAAATAGTAACTTGTCCACGTGGGCACATATATACTTATAAATCACTATTAAATAGTGCAGGGGAAAAAAGATCATCCATAAAGTTTGATATCGTAATAACAATTTCGACCAAAGTTAAAGTATTTTTCAGACTCTTCTCCCAAATTTAAACAAAGGAAGTATTAACTTTTTAATTCTAATATTTTTTATTTTACTTTTAATGATATATGTTGGTAGAATATATTGACAACGCTTTGAATATATTAATAAATTTCATTTAGACACTCAAACTACGATATACTCTAATTGAATATCTGAACACATGATTAATATTGTATTAGATATTTCTGGCTTAGATTTTGAAATAGTTTTTGTGGGTGTTCTCAAGCTCCTGTTATAGATACGTAGATAAGCTAACTACATCAAATATGTTATCTCCTTTAATTATACATATTAATGTGAATTGAAACAAATTTTAGATTTTGCGACTTAAAAAGACTAATACGTATAATTAAATGAGATAACATATTTAAGTATATATATATATATATATATATATATATATATATATATATATATATATATATATATATTAAGGTATTCAATCAAATAAGAGTGTTGTTCAATTGTTTAAATGATATTTACTGCAAATTTATAAATTATTGATATGCTCTGTTATGGTAATGATATCATGATAGGTACAAGATCATAAAATTATAAAGATATTCCTAATATATTATCAACATATTTTATTTAAAATCACTAAATTATAAAATCTTTTTAAAATTTCATACTCTATCAAGGGAAAAGACTCAAATATGACATCAAAGTTTGACAAAAGGCGCATATATGCTAGTTATTAAAATTTTGGCTCATTTATGCCATTTCTGTTTGAGAAACCGTTCATCAATGCCATTTCCGTTTGATAAACCGCGCATTCATGCCATTATTTGTAAGTGGAAAACACTTTTGATTTTCAAAATTATTTTTTACACGTAGTTAATTATGATTCGGCCACATCATTAACTAAACAATTTTTAAAAAAGAAAAAAACTCAAATGTGAAATCGAACTTTGAGAAAATACTCACTTATGTCATCCATTAAAAGTATGTCTCATTTGTGCCATTTCAATTAACAAATAATATGAACTTTTTTTCAAACGAAAATGACATAGATGAACCAAAATTTTAGGGGATGACATAAATAAGCTTATTCTAAATTTCAGTGACATATTTAAATATTTTCCCCTCTATCAAATCTATATACATGCAATAAAACGGAAAGAGTTTTTTTTTTTACCCTTTTCTAGAAGTTCCCAACTTTTTATTTTCTTGATAATTTCAATTCGAAATAAAAAATAAGACTACTTACCTTCTGAACAACTCAATCTCCTCGGAAAAAAAGAAGATGAAAGGAACAATCGAGGGAGTAATAGCTAAATTGACCATAGGTTGATTTTGATCATGAGACCTAGTCCTGTTCACACATTTTTCATCATCAATAAATGACGTTAACACATCATACAAGTCAGTCAACTTCTTGTCAATAAGTCAGTCTAGTTAATTGTACTTGTTCATTTCTTTTACTCGGTTTGATTGACGTTATAAATTTATTATTTTAAGATATATTTTTTATTTTACGTAACGAACAATCTGTAAATACATGTTTAATCATATTTCATTATTAAAATAGGAAATACAAAAGGTTTTTATTTTTAATTGAAGTGGAAAATATAACATTTAACAATTGAAGTTGCGTTTGGTCATGAAATAAATTAGAGTTGCTTTTGAATTTTTATAAATAACTTCTATTAAAAAAAAGAAGTAAAAACAAATCTAATTTCTGATTTTTTTTTAATAAAAAATTTCTGATTTATTTATAAAAAAGGAAAACAGTTTTTTATTCTGATTAATAATTTAAAACTTAGCATAAACTATAGACCCGGTCAAAACTCATAACTCGAATTTTTTTCCTATATAGTTTTTAATGATGAGTAATATTCGTAGAAGCTTTGCAATTTGGTTGGTAAAATTCATAAACTATAATTGTGTGGAACAAGTTAAAAGAGTGGTTACCTCTATTTAGGTCGAAAAAAGGAAAATTTTCTTTCATTATATAATTATTGGAAATTATTTTTTTTATTTCAATTTGTTTAGCTTGATTCAAAGAAAGACGGTTAAACTGACTAATATATGAAGTAGTATAGGCAAATTTGGGTGATCTTCTTAATGAAATAATATGACTTTGGATTTTGTTAAATAGTGTTAATAGTTGGGTAACTTTTTGAGTGATAAAGTCCAAATTGTAATACTTACTCTATTGCAATTTCATGTTCACATAGTTTGAATCTCGAAAAGTGTGTAAATTTAAAGGGAAAATAGACTAAAATATATTTGAACTTTGATTGAAATTGTTGTAACGATATCAAACTTTGAAAAGGACCTTTTACCCACTGCACTATTTAATAGCGTATCTTAATGGTATATATATGTGTATATGTGGACATCATAAATATTGCACAATTCTAAATAGTAACGTGTCCACGTGGGCACATATATACTTATAAATCACTATTAAATAGTGTAGGGGATAAAAGATTATCCATAAAGTTTGATATCGTAACAACAATTTCGGCCAAAGTTAAAGTATTTTTCAGACTTTTCTCCCAAATTTAAACAAAGGAGGTATTAGTTTTTAAAGTCTAATATTTTTTATTTTACTTTTAATGATATGTGTTGGTAGAATATATTGATAACGCTTTGAATATATTAATCAATTTCATTTAGACACTCAAACTACGATATATTCTAATTGAATATCTGAACACATGATTAATATTGTATTAGATATTTCTGGCTTATATTTTGAAATAGTTTTTGTAGGTGTTCTCAAGCTCTTGTTATATATACGTAGATAAGCTAACCACATCAAATATGTTATCTCCTTTAATTGAATATATTATATTATATATATATATATATATATATATATATATATATATATATATATATTTATCAAGGTACTCAATCAAATAAGAGTGTTGTTCAATTGTTTAAATGATATTTACTGCAAAATTTAGAAATTATCGATATACTCTATTATGGTAATGATATCATGATAGATACAAGATGACAAAATTTTAAAGATATTTCTAATATATTATACACATATTTTATTTAAAATCACTAAATTATAGAATTTTTTTAAAATTTCATATTCTATCAAGGGAAAAGGCTCAAATATGACATCAAAGTTTGACAAAAGGCGCATATATGTTAGTCATTAAAATTTTGGCTCATTTATGCCATTTTTGTTTGAGAAAACGTTCATCCATGACATTTCCATTTGAGAAAACTCTCATTCATGTCATTATTTGTTAGTGGAAAACACTTTTGATTTGAATAATCATTTTTTACACGTAGTTAATTATGATTTGGCCACGTCATTGACTAAACAATTTTTTAAAAAGAAAAAAACTCAAATGTGACATCGAACTTTGAGAAAATACTCATTTATGTCATCCGTTAATAATGTCTCTTTTATGCGATTTCAGTTAACAAATAATATGAACTTTTCTTTTTCAAACGAAAATGACATACATGAACCAAAATTTTAGGGGATGACATAAATAAGCTTATTCTAAATTTCAATGACATATTTGAATTTTTTCCCCTCTATCAAATCTATATACATGCAATAAAACGGAAAGAGTTTGTTTTTGCCCTTTTCTAGAAGTTCCCATATTTTTATTTTCTTGATAATTTCAACTCGAAATAAAAAATAAGACTACTTACCTTCTGAACAACTCCATCTCCTCGGAAAAAAAAAGATGAAAGGAACAATCGAGGGAGTAATAGCTATATTGACCATAGGTTGATTTTGATCATGAGACTTAGTCATGTTCACACATTTTTTATCACCAATAAATGATGTTAATACATCATACAAGTCAGTCAACTTCTTTTCAATTACTCCGTCAAGTTAAATGTACTTGTTCATTTCTTTTACTCGGTTTGATGACGTTATAAATTTATTATTTTGAGATTTTTTATTATTCTACGTATCAAATAATCTGTATATGGATGTTTAATCATATTTCATTTTGAAAATAGGAAAAACAAAAAGGTTTTATTTTTAATTAAAGTGGAAAAAATAACATTTAACAATTGAAGTTGTATTTGGTCATGAAATAAATTAGAGTTGCTTTTGAATTTTTATAAATAATTTCTACTAAAAAAAATCTAATTTCTGATTATTATTTTTTTTATAGAAAAAGGAAAATAGTTTTTTATTCTGATTAATAATTTAAAACTTAGCATAAACTATAGACTCGGTCAAAACTCATAACTCGAATTTGTTTTCCTCTATAATTTGTATTTGTAATAATGATGAGGAATATTCGTAGAAGCTTTGCATTTTGGTTGATAAAATTGATAAACTCTATTTGTGTGTAGTTCGATTGTTCAAATGATATTTACTGCAAATTTAAGAAATTATCCATATACTCTGTTATGGTGATGATATCATGATAGGTACAGGATTATAAAATTTTAAAGTTATTTTTAATATATTATACACATATTTTATTTAAAATCACAAAATTATAAAACCTTTTTAAAATTTTATACTCTATTAAAGGGAAAATGCTTAAATATGTCATCAAATTTTGAAAAAAGGCTCATATATGTTAGTCATTAAAAATTGGAATAATTACATAAATCCCACCTTTTAGTTTACTTACTATCACTATCTTATATAAATTCACAAATCTCCAAAATCCCTCATTTTTCTCTTAAGTAAAAAAATGTCATTAATGTATCCGACCCTCTTTTTAATGTATCAACGCATGTATCCGACCTTCTTTTAAATGTATCTATGCATGTGTCCGACCCTTTTTTTAATATATTAACGCTTTGATTTTTTGGTCATTAATGTATCCGGACCCTCTATTAATGTATCCGTTTGAGAGATTTCTTTAATTATAAACTTTTAAGGGATATATTGTAATTTTGCAATAAAAGTATGTGAAATCTGTAGTTTGTTCTTAAAAATTTGGCTCATCTATGCCATTTTCGTTTGAGAAAACGCTCATCCATGCCATTTTTCATTTGAGAAAACGCTCATCCATGATATTATTTGTTAGCTGAAAACATTTTTGATTTTTCATAATCATTTTTTTACTGTGATCAATTATGATTCGGCCAAATCATTAATTAAATTAATTTTTAAAAGGAAAAAGGCTAAAATGTGACATCGAAGTTTGAGAAAATACTCATTTATGTCATCCATTAAAACTTAAAAGTATGACTCATTTGTGCCATTACAGAAACAAATAATATGAACCTTTTTTCAAACGAAAATAACATAGATGAACCAAAATTTTAACAGGTAACATAAATAAGTTTTTTCTCAAATTTCAATGACATATTTGAATTTTTTTCCTTCTATCAAATCAATATACATGCAATGAAACAGAAAGAGTTTATCTTTTTACCCTTTTCTAGAAGTTCTCATCTTTTTATTTTCTTGATAATATCAACTTGAAATGAAAACTAGGACTACTTACCTTCCGAGTGACTCCAACTTCTCGGGAAAAAGATGAAGGGAGCCAGGGGGAGTATTACTATTGGTTTATTTTGATCATGAGACACAGTCATGTCCACACATTTGTGGAGTATTACCATTGGTTTATTTTGATCATGAGACACAGTCATGTCCACACATTTTTCATCACCAATAAATGGTGTTAATACATCATACAAGTCAGTCAACTTCTTTTCAATTACTTCGATGTACTTGTCCCATTACTTTTACTCGGTTTGATTGATGTTATAAATTTATTATTTTGAGATATTTTATTTTATTTTACGTATCAAATAATTTGTAAATAGGTATTTAGTCATATTTCATTATGAAAATAAGAAAAAGGTTTTATTTTTAATTAAAGTGAAAAAATAATATTTGAAAATTGAAGTTGTTTTTTGTCATAAAATAAATTAGAGTTATTTTTGAATTTTTATAAGTAATTTATAGTAAATAAAAAAGAAGTAAAAACAACTCTAATTATTTATTATTGTTTCAAAAAAAAAAAGGAAAATATTTATTTGTTCAAAATCCTATGCCTCCAAAATTGAACTCCGGAAAAAATTGAAAATAATATCATAACCAAATAATTAAAAGGTTGTTTGAATTGATTTTTTTAAAGTGACTTTTAAATAAATATGACACAAATCATAAGTTGGCTACAGTAAATACCCAACTATTGACTTTTTTTTAGATACTTTTTCAACTTTAAAAAATGTTTTAATTTTTTTTTGTGTTATTCAAATATTTCGAAACACATAAATAGCTTAAAAATCATAAATTACTGAAAATAAGTCATGTCTAAGGGTATGTGTTGGTATGAAGGAAAACATTTTTCGAAAAATATTTCCCAATTTTCGAATGTTTCAAATTTAAGGAAAATGACTTCCCGTCTGTCACATCCGGAAATAGCCCCTAGACGTAACCGGCGTCGGCGTCCTCTTTGAGGATTAAGACTAGCCTCTTAGCTTACATCATTACATTCATAGGTCAAATTTAGCGGAAAAATTAAAACTTTTCATTACATCTACTCGGAGGTTTACATAGACATCTACATACACATAGTATATATATATAGTATTCATAGACCCTTCGTATAGGAAGATTACTTAGTCTTCTACTTTTATTGCACATAGATATATAGAATATAACATAGTCTCAAAATAGTCATCTCATCTCATAACCTTCTAACAAGAGTATATCAATTTGGGCCTAGCTCATACATCAATGAAACAAGACCACATATAGGTCATACAATGTTTAGTATTCAAATGAAAGGAAAGAAACATAAGAGTAGTCTTAATACTTAAACAACTTCATAGCTTGATATTGGCATTGCCCTCGGAAAGTGAGGACCTACCCAACTTGGATGATCAAAAATTTCAAGTCTTCTTCAAAATCGTCTCCAAAGCCCTTCAACGACTGGAACCTAAAATGTTGGGGAAAAAGAAGAAATCGGGTTAGTACACCACTTGTACTAAGTATGAGACCATGTGCACACATACTTTGAAATCATGCTAAGAAAAAGGACATTTCAATAAGTATGCATTTTTCATCAAAAACCTTTGTGCACATTCAACAAGATCATACTAACCAATAGACCATGTTCGTTAAGTCATAGGCATGTACATAACAAGACCAACAACATCAAAACTAGTCAATTCAACATGCATATCATGAAATTATATACATAGTCAAGTAACTCTATCATCAAGTCATAATTATCCACAAGCATGAATAAGAGTGCATTTCATCATAACCAAAGCAAGACAATTATCCATGAACCCCTATCAAGTCAACAAGTGCAATGACCAAGCAAAGCCCCATAACCTTACTCAATCAAATAACTCAACAAGAATCACGACCAACATCCCAGTTCACATAACATGACATTTAAGAGTACATAGCATCATACTTTAACAATATAGACCAACACATATTCATAAGCGACACCAATCAACATATAGTATCAACAATGTGCAAGTTCATCATATATATATCATATAACATTATAAGCATATACATACATAGTAACAACCTCCTAAAGTTCCCTTCAAGGTAAACTAGTGCAAGGCATAGGTAGAGTCACATACCCCTACCTAAGTTATGTCAACCTCTCAAGTCACCCTAGTTGTTTTGTACTTCATTACTTCACTTTAGTTTAGGGAACACTTGCCTTAACCGACATAGATCACAAGAGCTAAGTGTGGAATTCGGTGTTGTGAAACCTTACACCGACGGAAGGTGGTCTACAGACCAAAGTAAAACCAAACATAAACGTAGCTTTCTAGGTGGATCCACTAGTTTGTCTTCCTGTGGGGGCAACATAGTTCAAAATCTAAGAGATAGGTATAATCCCTCTACATACCACTTGGCAATTGGGGCCTCCTCTCATGGGAATCCATTGGATGAGTATCCCTCATTGGGGAGTCAACACCACATGTGGAACTATAGGGTGAATCTTCCTCTATGGAAAGTCATCACCTCCCATTGTCAAGTTCACTCGGTGCTAAGCTAAGTCCCTTTTGAAATGTCTTTAATGTCTTTGTTAATCATCATAGATTATTGTAGGTCATAGGGTCTAACCCTTATATATTCATCATCATCATAGCTCAATAAGAATTACGACCCAAATTCGCAAGTCGTGATGGCACCTATGTTCTCAATCAATAGGTAAGCCAACCCAACATATTAACCAAAATTAACCAACAAATGAGTAAAAAGGTAAACACTTAACAAGAATCTCCAACATTGAGTTTCTTATAAGTACGAAATGCGGAAACTAAAAAAAATATACCACTCCAAGAATTGGTGTCTTAAGTACAAGAGCTTCTAAAATACGATGCAAGTTTGAAACTAAAATGACAAATCTAACATAAGGGATATCCTGTTTGAATACTAAATACAAGAATAAGTAAAAGATAGAGGGAGGTGTAGGCCACGGAACAGCCAAGCATCTCACCACAACTCCAAGATACTCCAAGCTCGGACTCAAAATGCTCCACGAGATGTGCTTTTACTCGAAATCGAATCTGCACCACAAAGAGTGCAACAAGTGTAGTATAAGTACGAAACCACGTGTACCCAGTATATCTCATTGACCGACAATGAAGAAGTAGTGACGGGAGTTTATATAAGAAAAATCAATTCTTTAATTATTCAAGTCTATAATTCACTCACCAGTCAAGTTTCATCAAATATTAAGTAATTTCCAACAATCAAATAAAACACATAATCATCAAGAATGAAGGATGTGATGAAATGCAATGCAATATGATACCATGAAATGATATGTCTCAGAATACCCAGTACTCTCTCAACCGTATATACATGATACTCCTCGAAAATACATCGAGAGTTCATGACCCAAGGGGGACTCGCGAGGTCCATATACCGACACGGACGATCTCCACGTGTCTGTGCGTACGATCTCAACGCACTATCATAATATCAAACAATTTCCGCAGGAACGTTCTCCACGTGCTCAAATTACAATCTTAACATCTCACCATCCTCAACACGAACGATCTCCACGTGCCCAACTTATAATCAATCTCATGTCAATGAATGTACACAATATTATTTCAAATAAGGGGATGATAATGCATCTCAATCAATCAATATAAGCATAATACATAACCACCTCAATTATCACAACTATAGGGGTGAAGTAAAGAAAACACAATCACACAAGGATTTCAAGTAAATAATATATTAGCTAATGCCCATATGCTTTGGCATTCTCAAATTAAAATCCACATTTTATAGTAGTAACTTTCCCTTCTATAACACTGGTACTCGTACCAATGTCCGTCACACCATTGATACGAGACCCCCATCTTTCGCCCTTACCCCTTGTCTATTCCTTTTTTTTTTTTTTAATTTAATTAGGAAAAACATCCTTCAACAAGTCTAAAAAGTCTTAACATACCTTAGATGTCGAACTTGTGCCACGAATCTTTTTAATATTTTTCCTTTCCTTTTCGCAAAGTTTCGAAACGTTCCCAATCTACCAATTACGCAATATTCGTAAGTAAGCGAGTTCGTAGATACTTAAATTATTATATGTCTATCATAGACTCTAAAACTCACTCATATCGCTAATCAAGCTCCAAACATTGATATAATTTATATGCCAAAATTATCATAATTGCTAAATTTCAAGCCAAGAACTGAACTTAATCTCTCCGAATATACGAAAATTCAATATTAAATCATATAATATACACCTAATAATTAACATATGTCTCAATATATTAAATTAAATTTGCAATATGACCAAAAATATTTTTAATAACAACTGGAATTTAATCACTGGTTATAAACCAGTCGTGACCGCCTAACCGCAAAAGTCTCCCCCTCCATTAATACACCTTAATATGAGCCGTAAATGATTTCCTGCAAATCCTTAATTACAAACACCTATACCACTAATATATTACCAATAAACAACAAACTATTACTACGAAGAAAATAAAAAAAAGAAAATAAAATCAATTATTATTTCCTGTTACTATTTCAATCAATTTTTCCTATCCACTAAGTATAATAATAATAAATATACAATCCATCTAAACTGCATAACTATGGCCATTAAAATTTCCATATTAACAAAGCAAAAAAAATCCATATTCACCCACAAGAAAGAGACAACAATAATTTTCTCCCACTACTCTAATTCAAAACTTTATAACCCATCAAAGTATTAATAAAACGGCGACATACATATCATTATGATCCAATAAAATTTCAAGAAAAATTTCCAATTTGCCTCCTACCTAAAGATCTCGTTTGGTCCCTCACGTTCTGCATTCACCGCCACAGGTAGTTTCTAACTTTTACTTCATTTTCTAAAATAACCTACTAATCTATTTTAATTATATGAGTCAAATTGTAAGGAGTATTTATACATATGACCTAATAACTATCAATATATTAACTATTTAATAAAATTCTCATCAACTAGATACTCCTAGTTATCGAATAATTTAAAAATATCCCTTTAAATTTTCAAGAGGAGTCAAAATAGTCCTCGTTCATAAAACGACCTAGCGGATCGTCACAGAATTGCATTAGTATAATCCTTTCATTACAATTCATATAAGTGAGGTTAGCACATTTACATATCACTTCATGATAAGACACATTGGTAAATCATTCACCATCCTTATAATATTTACATCTTAAGCCAACACCTCACAAACCATAGTCAAGACATTTCAATTCAACATCATACCAACCCTATAAATCCTAATACAAGGTATACTCCAACACAATATCATGACTTAATCACAATTTAACATAATTGAAGTAAAGAATAGGGATTACAAAACTTACCAAGTCTCCTTCATGACTCATCATCAAGGTCTTACCATCAACCCTTAATTCAACCTAATTAGGGTATAACATCATCATAATTCAATGACCAACATGATAACAAGGCTAGAAGAATCACTACATCACAATTCAATACTAGTTCATAGCTTAAGACAAGATACTTAGGTCAATTCACAACATACTTCATAACCTAGATCACTTCTCAAGAACTAGCATGAAAGGACTATAATTCACCCTAATTCATTCATGATTAGTATAACAACATCATCTAGTAGTAATTCAACCAATAACCAAGTCAATTAAACCAATACAATATAATTCATATCAAGATCATAACCTAGGGATAAGGGGTAAAGGTCATCTTCTACAAACTAGATCAAATCATCAAGATAGTTAGAATACATGTTAATCTATTCATAATATTCAAAAGAAATCATAAACAAATCAATTCATAACATAATTTTTGAGATTGGATGAAACCCACTTGAAAACCCAATTTTGGAAATCAATTTGATGGAACCCTTTGAGGAAAGAGGTCTCAAAGGTGAAAGATATCCCATACCTTGCTAATTGATGAAGATTGATGGTGAAACTTGACTCTTTGCAGCCCTTAAACCATCCCCTAGCTTGGTCTTCAATGGAGTTCTTCACTCGAGAGAGAAAGAAGAGAGAAGGAAGAGAGTTTGGGTTTGTGAGTTATGAGAGTTTAGATTAGTCTAATAAGGTTAGCGTCTTTATGTGGGGTGTTAAGTAACTTAATTAGTCTTCCCTTAACCCCCAATTAACGACCTAACCCCTTAATTAATTAATTAGAACCAACTAAAAACGTGCAGAAAAGTTAGGCCCATAGACGAGACATCGACCAATGGGCCGTCTGTAAGTCGACGACTCCTGACCCCCTTCCGTGCTGCACTTCGTCGATGAGTTCAGAGACCTGCCAAAACAGGTCCTTCAGGTATTTGGCTAAGTGTTGGTCGATGGATGGCATCGACGCCACGTCGATCCACACACGTTCCGTCGCCTCCCTTTGTGGGTGCACACTACCCAGGCAGTGCTTTTGACCCCAAACGAAAGGGTCCTCCTCAATGGCCCTTGGTTGGTCCTTGGGGAGTAGTACCCGGATGTTTCGACCATAAATCAACTTAAACACATGTTAGACACCCTTCCACCAATTTTCATCATTTTCCAACTTCAAAAAGCTAGTCAAATAGGCTAAGACACGCTAGCACCTCATTGAACTAGCTTCCGGACGTCATGGACATTCTTGGACGTTTTGGTTTCTATACTTCCTAAATGACTTATATTCATTAAAATGGACCTTAAAACAGTGTCTAAAACTTATGACGCTCATGTTAGGCTTTAGAACACATCTTGGATTTTCGAAGTGTTACACCGTCAAACTTAAGGAAAAAAATTTCCAAAACTCTCTTCAAACCTCCCTCCTACCCATCCCACCCTACCAGCCCCCCCCCCATCCTACGAGCCCCCCTACCCCTAAAAAGATTGAAATTTATTTTAAAAAAATATTTTCAACTTTAAAATTTCATTTTTCACCCCTACCCTCGACACCACCCACCCACCGCCCCCAAACCCAGCCAAAAAACAAAATAAGTTTGTTTTTAAAAAATATTTTAAAACTTCAAAATTTATTTTTTTTCCACCCTTATCCTCGACTCCCCCACCCGACTACTACCCCCTACCAGCCCCCATTCAACTTCAAATTTTAATTTTTTCACCCCTACTCTCGAACCCCCCACCCCACCCCAGCCCCCACCCCTCCTCCCAAAAAAAATTAAGTTTATTTTTAAAAAATAATTTAAACTTCAAAATTTCATTTTTCTCACCCCTACCCTCGACCACCACCACCCCAACCTCACTAGCCCCCTACCAGCCCTTCCCCCCCACCCCTATAGCCTCTACAACCCCCCTCCCACCCCCCACCCACCCCCAAAAAAAAGAATTAATATTGTTTTTTTAAAAAAATTCAACTTCAAATTTTAATTTTTCACCCCTACCCTCGAACCCCCCACCCCCACCCCCCACGAAGAAAAAAATTTAAAGTTGGTTTTTTGTAAAAAAAATCAACTTCAAAAATTATTTTCTACTCTAGTAAAAAATAAAACATATTTCTCAAAAATATTTTTCATTCAAAAACCGAACACTTAAATATTTTTCCAAAAAATATTTTCTACTCACCAACCAAAGATGAGAAAATAAATTAAATATCTACTTATTTTCCAGGAAAATAATTTCCACGAAAAACATTTTTCTTCATACCAAATACACCCTAAACCCCAACTAAAAGTGGAGTTTATTATTGATGAGAAAAAGGAAAGTGATGACACTGGAATTAAATAAAATGAGGAAGAAAACGGATTTACCAATAAGACTTCAAGAGAAAAAAACACTTATTACAGAGAATTAAGTAATACACGCAAAAAAAAAATAAAAGGTTTTTATTTTTAATTAAAGTAAAAATATATATTTAAAAATTAAAGTTGCGTTTGATCATAAAATAAATTTGAGTTATTTTTGAATTTTTATAATTAATTTATAGCAAAAAAAAAAGAGTAAAAAAACTCTACTTTCTGAATTTCTTTTTTTTTTTTAGAAAAAGGAAAACAATTTTTTATCAGAATTTTGTGCCTCCGAAATTGAACTCCGGAAAAGGTGCATATAAGCTAGTCATAAAAAATTTGGTTCATTTATGTCACTTCTGTTTGAGAAAACGTTCATCCATGTCATTTCCATTTGCGAAAACGTTCATTCATGCCATTATTTATTAGTGGAAAACACTTTTGATTTTCAAAATTATTTTGTACACGTAGTTAATTATGATTCTGTCACGTCATTAACTAAATAATTTTATAAAAAGAAAAAAACTCAAATTTGACATCGAACTTTGAGAAAATACTCATTTTATGTCATCCATTAGAAGTATATCTCATTTGTGCCATTTCAGTTAACAAATAATATGAACTTTTTTTCAAACGAAAATGACATAGATTAACCAAAATTTCAACGGTTGACATAAATAAGCTTTTTCTCAAATTTCAATGATATATTTAAGTTTTTTCCCTTTTATCAAATCTATATTACATGCAATAAAATGGAAAGAGTTTTTTTTTACCCTTTTCTAGAAGTTCTCATCTTTTTATTTTCTTGATGATTTCAACTCGAAATGAAAAGTATGACTACTTACCTTCCGAGTAACTCCATCTTCTCGGGAAAAAAAGATGAAGGGAACCATTGAGGGAGTAGTACCATTGATTGATTTTGATCCTGAGACCATGTCCACACATTTTTCATCACCAATAAATGGTGTTAATACATCATACAAGTCGGTCAACTTCTTTTAAATTACTCCGTTTAGTTAAATGTACTTGTCCCATTTCTTTTACTCGGTTTGATTGACGTTATAAATTTATTATTTTGAGATATTTCATTTTATTTTACGTATCAAACAATCTGCAAATAGATGATTAGTCATATTTCATTATGAAAATAAAAAGAATAAAAAGGTTTATTTTTAATTAAAGTGAAAAAGATGATATTAATTGAAGTTGTGTTTGGTCATAAAATATTGATGAGAAAGAAGGAAAGTGATGACAATGGAATTAAATAAAATGAGGAATAAAACGGATTTACCAATAAGACTTCAACAAAAGAAAAGGTTTTTATTTTTAATTAAAGTAAAAAAAAGTATTTAAAAATTGAAGTTGCGTTTGATCATAAAATAAATTTAAGTTATTTTTGAATTTTATAAGTAATTTATAGTAAAAAAACTCTAATTTCTAAATTTCTTTTTTTCTAGAAAAAAGGAAAACAATTCTTAATCAGAATTCTGTACCTCCAAAATTGAACTCTGGAAAAAAGTAAAAATAATTACATAACTAAATGACTAAAGAGGTTTAAATTGATTTATTTAAAAGTGATTTATAAATGAAAAGACACAATCATAAGTTGGGTATAGCGAATACCAAACTATTGACTTTTGACTCTTTTTGTAAGGTACTTTTTCAACTTAAAAAAAAAAAAATTTAAAAACATTTTTTGTGTTATCAAAATATTTTTGAAACATATTAATAGCTTAAAAATCATAAATCACTAAAAATAAGTCAGTCTAAATCCCAACTAAAAGTGGAGTTTATTGATGAGAAGAAGGAAAGTGGGGAGAAAGTAAACGGATTTACCAATAAGACTGCAAGAAAAAAGAAAGAAAAAAATTATTACAGAGAATTAAATAATATACACCATAAAATGTAACTTTATATTGCCAAATTATTTGAGATAAATTTTAGGAATTACGTAGTTTTAATATGAAATTACAATCTATTTGCTCCTTGGTTTGTAATAACATTAATCCTTAAAAAATAACACAAATTAGAATATCAGATATACAATATGTAGCTCGGATACACTAAAAATTAGTTCGAACACATTATAAAATAAATCGGATATATAAAATGCAGCTCGAATACATTAAATATTGACTCGAATACATTAAAGAAACACGGGATTTTAGAGGTTTTCAGAAATAGAAGGGAATATTGAAAATAAGGGAAATATAAACATGTATTCTAGTAATTTTACAGATACTTTCAATTAAGCCTTTTTTAAAATGTTTGATTTGTAATCATGAAAGTAAAAAATAAATGTTTTGGTACAACTTAGAAATAAAAGTGATCGATATTTTGATTTAACATGTATAATTTGTAATCATACAAAAATAAAACAAATTACATAGCTGATCAGGATGACAAAGCAGCAAGCTAATTGGTCTCCTTAGGACAACAATGGAGGGTAATTCTTAATGCATATTGTTATTATTCTTTTTTGGCTTTATTTTTCAGGGGTGACTCGACAGTGTTAAAAAAAGATATGCGCTTTAGACCCTTAAATTTAAAGGGCCTCATTTTTAATAATAATAGGTTATAGGTTATTCTTTTTAAACAAATATTGAATACTATGTGTAGGAAAAGTAAACATTTCATGAAAAGTGAAGGAATTATTAGAAGACATTTGACATATATAAAATAATGGTTATATTTTGAGATGAAAACTAAAAGAAATCAATTATATAAAAGTTATTAACAATTTAAATTTAAAGCCACTAATACGCTTGAGCCGCCCCTGTCATTTTTTTTTCTAGGATGTCCACTGGTTACAATATTCTAACTCGTGATTACTCCAAGATCATTAAATTGTATGTCCCTTTTATCTTCTCTAATTCATCTTGTAGTTCTTTAATTACATGGATTTTATCCAAGTGTAGGATAATTAAACCTTTTTGGAAGAAAAAAAATGTGAATGTTGTGTTTGGACCAGCTTGTGCACCGTTCAACTAATTATATGTGATACATCTACTATCTCCCACCAGGATAGGTACTAGGCGACCCAATCAATGACGGAATGGGATTTTCCTTCTTAAGTGGATTCAAAATATAAAGTAAATACACTAAAAAGATAATAAGATTCAACATGTAATATATATACATAGAAAATGATATCAACCTCTAGGGTAACTGCCCATCAAGACCTGGACAAGTAGGAAGAAGTCACAACATGTGATATCATTATTAAGATAAACTTACATAGAATTTTATTTAAACTATATATATACATAAAACATGATTTTGTCCTTGAATCTACAATTTAATTTTTCGCCGGATGAATCCCTTTGCACCCACGTGGCTCTGCCGTTGCTGGTAACTAATTGTCCATCAAGATTTAGACAGATGGGAAGTAATCACTTGTGTCCATTGAGATTTGAACCGAAGACATCATGCTTATCAAGTTAATCTTACATAAAAAATTGATAAAAAACATAAAATGACACCTGAAATCATCTCAAATTTTAAAAAATACACTTTAACTATGTAAATGTCCTATTACCCCACAAAAGTATTGAATACCCTTGTAAATATACCATTTTGATTTATTTTATCCCCTTGTTTGTATTCACGCAGCTGACGCGCATGGATAAATAAAATTTCTTCTAAAAAAGAATTAAAAAGTGTCATGTGTCATTTTCTCTCTCTATTATTAAATTACTTCCTCTCTAAATACATCATCTTGAACAATTCTTTCAAAAGATTAGTTGGTTGAAAGTTTAAATTCAAAAAAAGATCTTTTTAAATGAAAACAACCCAAAAGGTTCAGAAATTTCTAACATCTTGTTAATTTTCAGTTGTCAAAATTAAATTTCTTTATAATTTGAAAAATCAAGTTACCTTGTTTAATTAGATTTTGAGGAAAAAATTTCTTATAATGTCAAATGAAAATATTAAATCACATTTGCAATGACGAAAATAATCTGATGCCGCATTTATTATTTTATTCTGCAAAAGTGTCGTAAACTAAACTCTTGCAGAACCCCAATCCATGGAACTTAATGAACCTCAAGTCTTAACAATAATGGCGGAAAAATTATTAGACTCTACCAACTCCACACTAGGCCGCTTCACTAGTTTTTATCGTTTACTCAAAATCTAAAGATTGAAGTAAGAGATTCACAATTGTAGCTATTTGATTTTGGTTTTAGTCTTGTTGGACTATTTTATTTTAGTTTTAGTTTGTAATTGTAGGTTGTAGCATTTGCAAGTTTGTAAAGGTCCGTAATTTGATTAACATAAAAAATTTCATACTATATTTTGGTGGTAACATGTAATTATAGCATTCGTACTATATTGTCTCTTATTGATACAATTTCTTATTATCATTCTTGTTTCACTATATCAAAATATTTAGAGAAGTGAGGAAGTATATAATATTTTACAGACAGAATCTTATTGGGTAAACCGAAAATCAAATCGATAAACCGAAAATCATAAAAAATATCTTATTGGTTTGTTATTGGTTGACATATTTAAAGACTGAAAATCAATAAACCGAACCGATAATATAAATAACCGAACCGAACCGACCAATGCACACCCCTAGTCCCCTTCTTCTCTATTTTACCAACATAACTAGAACACAAAAAAAAATCTATACCAGTAGATGATTGTTCTTAGCTATGGATCATGTAAAGTTTATAGCCAACTATTAGTCACGCTACATCTTGCTATGAATGCTACGGAAAATAATATCATAGCTAAAGTGTTTAGCCACGTAAATTTTCATATTTAGTTACGACGAATTTTGTAGTAATATATGCATTTTTTTGTAGCGGTCGTAACCTTAATATTTTCTTTTCATTTTATCTTTCTTCATTATTTAATAATTTTGCTTCATCCTATATCCTATATTTTAATGCAGCTCACGTCTACCCTACTTATCTAATACGTTTATCATTCAAATTGTTGATGTGCGACATTATATAACAACGGGGAGCAATACAATTTATTCAAACATTATTTCCATTAAAGCAATACAATACAATACGATAAAATATAATACAATACAATACAATACAATGCAATACAATACAATATAAGACAATACAATACAATACGATATGATACAATACAATACCATACCATAGAATACGATACCATGCCATACCATACGATACGATACGATACGATACAATACAATATATACCATACCATACAATACATTACAATACAATACAATATCATACCATACAATACAATACAATACGATCACCGTTGTTCAAATAGGAAAAGGGCTCAACTAATAGTTGATAGTGATAATTTAAGTAGGAAAAGAAAACAACTTATAGCTTATAATGTAGAAATTCGCAATAAAGTGATAATTCAGATGCGTTTTTGTTATTTTGGTTCTTTCCTAATGTGAGGCAAGTAAGTGTCAAGGACATATTCATAGTCGTCTTCTCGAAAAATAAGGTTAAAGGACTTCACCTCAGATTGTAACCAAATCCATTTGAATTTATGGCCATCATAATAATCTCTAACCTTCTTATTATGTTCCAATGTGACTTTGATTTTGTTGCTCAAATATATCTCAACAGCTTCATAAAGTTCATCAAATTCGTTGATCACCTTTATTTCCTTATTCGAGAACAATTTCTTGAGTTCGGAGAAAAAATTTTGATTGTCATCGATTGTTTTCGCGAAAACCGTGGCTATTGTAATAATAGTGATCATTGAGTCTAAAATCTCCTTGGCTTTCATGCTTAAGCAATAGAGTTCTTCTTTATTTTGCAAGATTGAATATTGTTTTCTTGTATTATATATAAGAAGAAAAAACAGAGTATGATTGACTTTATTATGTGAAGAAAAAATCATATAGTGTGGATGGAGAAATTGGAACAATCAAGGAAAGTGTTACTCATTTATTAAAATTATTTATCAAAGTCATGTTTTTTAATGGGAAAAGGGTCTAATATACTATCAACTTTGTCGGAGCTGATATGTTCCTTGTTTTACAGTATACCGCGGTCCTCAGCCAGAACCACGTGGCTCGCCCTTGCTTTCCGAGGCGACAGCTGTGACTCCATGGGAGACTTTGATGCAGGATTCGACATGGTCTTTGAGTACAAGGCTGGAAGGATTAATTTACCGATACAATAAGTTGAAGGGCAGAGTTGTTGTGAAAGTTACTAACAGAGTTGTTGTGAAAGTTACTAAATGGATCTATTTTATTCTAATTCAATTTAAGAAGAAAAGTGTGTAAATTTAAAGGGAAAAATATCTGAAATATATTCAAACTTTGATCGAAATTGTTGGTAACGATATCAAAATTTGGAAAAGACCTTTTGCCCCCTGCACTATTTAATAGTGTATTTTAAAGATATATATGTGTCTACGTGGACATCATAAATATTGCACAATAATAAATAGTAACTTGTCCACGTGGGCACATATATACTTATAAATCACTATTAAATAGTGCAGGGGAAAAAAGATCATCCATAAAGTTTGATATCGTAACAACAATTTCGACCAAAGTTAAAGTATTTTTCAGACTCTTCTCCCAAATTTAAACAAAGGAAGTATTAACTTTTTAATTCTAATATTTTTTATTTTACTTTTAATGATATATGTTGGTAGAATATATTGACAACGCTTTGAATATATTAATAAATTTCATTTAGACACTCAAACTACGATATACTCTAATTGAATATCTGAACACATGATTAATATTGTATTAGATATTTCTGGCTTAGATTTTGAAATAGTTTTTGTGGGTGTTCTCAAGCTCCTGTTATAGATACGTAGATAAGCTAACTACATCAAATATGTTATCTCCTTTAATTATACATATTAATGTGAATTGAAACAAATTTTAGATTTTGCGACTTAAAAAGACTAATACGTATAATTAAATGAGATAACATATTTAAGTATATATATATATATATATATATATATATATATATATATATATATATATATATATATATTAAGGTATTCAATCAAATAAGAGTGTTGTTCAATTGTTTAAATGATATTTACTGCAAATTTATAAATTATTGATATGCTCTGTTATGGTAATGATATCATGATAGGTACAAAGATCATAAAATTTTAAAGATATTCCTAACATATTATACACATATTTTATTTAAAATCACTAAATTATAAAATCTTCTTAAAATTTCATACTCTATCAAGGGAAAAGACTCAAATCATTTATGTCATTTCTGTTTGAGAAATCGTTCATCCATGTCATTTTCGTTTGAGAAAACGCTCATTCATGTCATTATTTGTTAGTGGAAAACACTTTTGATTTTAAAATCATTTTTTACACGTAGTTAATTATGATTCGGCCACGTCATTAACTAAATAATTTTTTAAAAAGAAAAAAACTCAAATGTGAAATCGAACTTTGAGAAAATACTCATTTATGTCATCCGTTAAAAGTATATCTAATTTGTGCCATTTCAATTAACAAATAATATGAACTTTGTTTCAAACGAAAATGACATAGATGAACAAAAATTTTAGCAGATCAGATGACATAAATAAGCTTTTTCTCAAATTTCAATGACATATTTGAATTTTTTCCCGTCTATCAAATCTATATACTTGCAATGAAACGGAAAGAGTTTTTCTTTTGCCCTTTTCAAGAAGTTTCCATCTTTTTATTTTCTTGATAATTTCAACTCGAAATAAAAAATAAGACTACTTGCCTTCTGAACAACTCCATCTCCTCGAGAAAAAAGAAGAAAATGAAAGGAACAATCGAGGGAGTAATAGCTAAATTGACCATAGGTTAATTTTCATCATAAGACCTAGTCTTGTTCACACATTTTTCATCACCAATAAATGACGTTAATACATCATACAAGTCTGTCAACTTCTTTTCAATTACTCCGTCTAGTTAAATGTTCTTGTCCATTTCTTTTATTCGGTTTAATTGACGTTATAAATTTATTATTTTGAAATATTTTTTTATTTTACGTATCAAACAATCTATAAATAGATGTTTTGTCATATTTCATTATGAAAATAGGAAAAACAAAAGGTTTTTGTTTTTAATTAAAGTGGAAAAAATAACGTTTAACAATTGAAGTTGTGTTTGTTTCATGAAATAAATTAGAGTTACTTTTTAATTTTTATAAATAATCTCTATTTTTAAAAAAAATAATCTAATTTCTAATTTATTTATCTTTATAAAAAAAGAAAAACAATTTTTTATTCTGATTAATAATTTAAAACTTAGCATAAACTATAGACTCGGTCAAAACTCATAACTCGAATTTGTTTTCCTCTATAATTTGTATTTGTAATAATGATGAGGAATATTCGTAGAAGCTTTGCATTTTGGTTGATAAAATTCATAAACTATATTTGTGTGTAGTTCGATTGTTCAAATGATATTTACCGCAAATTTAAGAAATTATCCATATACTCTGTTATGGTGATGATATCATGATAGGTACAAGATTATAAAATTTTAAAGATATTTCTAATATATTATACACATATTTTATTTAAAATCACTAAATTATAAAATCTTTTTAAAATTCTATACTCTATTAAAGGAAAAATGCTTAAATATGTCATCAAACTTTGAAAAAAGGCTCATATATGTTAGTCATTAAAATTTGGCTCATCTATGCCATTTTCATTTAAAACGCTCCTCCATGCCATTTTTCGTTTGAGAAAACGCTCATCCATGCCATTATTTGTAAGCGGCAAACACTTTTGATTTTTCAAAATCACTTTTTACGCGTGGTCAATTACGATTCGGCCACATCATTAATTAAATTAATTTTTGAAAGGAAAAAGGCTAAAATGTGACATTGAACTTTGAGAAAATACTCATTTATGTCATCAATTAAAACTAAAAAGTATCACTCATTTGTGCCTTTTCAGTTTAACAAATAATATGAACCTTTTTTCAAACGAAAATAACATAGATGAACCAATTATCCTTTTATCCTTTTCTAGAAGTTCTCATTTTTTTTATTTTCTTGATAATTTCAACTTGGAATGAAAAATAGGACTACTTACCTTCCGAGTAACTCCATCTTCTTGGAAAAAAGATGAAGGGAGCCAGGGGGAGTAGTACCATTGGTTGATTTTGATCACGAGACATAGTCATGTCCACACATTTTTCATCACCAATAAATGGTGTTAATACATCATAAAAGTCAGTCAACTTCTTTTCAATTACTTCGTCTAGTTAAATGTACTTGTCCTATTTTTTTTTTTCGATTTGATTGACGTTATAAATTTATTATTTCAAAATATTTTATTTTATTTTACATACCAAATAATCTGTAAATAGATATTTAGTCATATTTCATTATGAAAAAAAAAAGAAAAAAGGTTTTTATTTTTAGTTAAAGTGGAAAAAATAATATTTAAAAATTAAAATTGTGTTTGGTCATGAAATAAATTAGAGTTGCTTTTGAATTTTTACAAATAATTTATAATAAAAAAGAAGTAAAAACAACTCTAATTTCTGGTTATTTTTTTTATATAAAAAAAAACAGTTTTTATTCAAAATTTTGTGCCTCCGAAATTGAACTCAGTCAAAAAATGAAAATAATTTCATAACTAAATAAATAAGAGGCTGTTTGAATTGATTGTTTTTAAAAAAAGTGACTTCAAATCATAAGTTTGGGACAATGAATACCCAACTATTCACTTTTGACCTTTTATTGGAGGTATTTTTTTAACTTTTAAAAAAATGTTTAATAACACTTTTTGTGTTACCAAATATTTTTGAAACATATAAATCACTTAAAAATTATAAATCACAAAATATATGTCAGTCTAAACCCCAACTAAAAGCGGAGTTTATTGATGAGAAGAAGAAAAGTGGTGACAATGGAATTAAATAAAATGAGGAAGAAAACAAATTAACCAATAAAACTACAAGAAAAAAGAAGGCAAGAATTACAGAGAACTCAAGTAATATACACCATAAAAATGCAACTTTTATATTATCAAATTATTTAGGCGGAATGACCTGGGAGACACATGTACTTAGCTTCGTTTGTCAGTTAGACCCTCCTACTTATCACTTCGCCACCAAACCTTTAAACTCATTAAAACACAATATTCTAAACAACTTATGTAACATTAATATTGGTGAGTTTGGAAATATGTGTGATTACACGCGATTCAAAGCGAGTTAAAACAACATTTTACTTTTGAAAAATTCAATTTAACAAAATTAAAATATAAAATTCATCTTCTTCAACCCTCGTTCACCCACTCACCCACCCTTTCTTCTTCTCCATCAGTCCTCTCTCCTCTACCCCACACCACAACCCTCAACTTTCTTCTTTCTCCATCCTCACATTCAGTCTTTTTCGCCTCTTTTTTATTTTTTATTTTAATACAAATCAGTAGATTCAACTTCTTCTAAAAATTTGTTTTTTATGTGGATAATGTGAAGAATGATTGTGACTATTGAAAATTTTAGAACTCTATTGATAAGCTTGAAAAAACTTAAAAAATAATAAATGGGTCTTGTGAATTTGTAAAATTAATTGAAAATTTTAATGGGGTTCATTGAGTTTGTGTTGGTGAACTTGTAGTTGTAAAAATCAAGAAGAATTTGATTTATTGGGTATGAATCTAGTGCTCAATTTGCAACCAAATATGAAAAAGATGACTATTTGAAAAGTTTAAGGAATTAAAAAATTGATATATTTAATTTTTTTAGCATTTAATTTCGCATGTGTCACTAAAAAATGATGTGGAATTCCACGTGTAATCGCGTCCATTACACCCACACTGACCGGAGGAGAAAAAGGCTTAAAATGTTGTACTCTTATGGGGTTTAAGGGTCTAATTGGCAAAGTGATGAGTATGATGGATCAACTGACAAATGAATCCAAATACAAGGGTCTTTCCGCCAATTATTTAAGATATTCTTAATTAATAATTGTATATAATAGCAAACTAATAACCTAAAATAAATGGAGTAGCTACGATTTGATTTAATTGTGCTCCATAGCAAACGTTTGTCAAAGTTTGTCAGTCGCCTCTCTCCCAAAAATCTCGCTCGCCACTCTCCCATTCTCGCTCGCCACTCTCCCTCTGCTCGCCTCTCTCGCTTTATACACAGAAGTGTATAAATTGTGTTTCTGTTTTGTATAAAGCGAGAGAAAATTGTATATACACATGCAAAACATATATCTTCGTGTTATACACTTAATTATACAATTTACAAACATTTTACTTCGATTCAATTATAGACAAATGCAAATTTTATACAAATATTGCAGTGAAAAAGGTCAACGAATTATACAATTGCGAATTATACAATTGCAGTGAAATACAATTTTCTCTCGCTTTATACAACAGAAGTGTATAAATTGTGTTTTTGTTTTTGTATAAAGCGAGAAAAAAACATATATCTTCTTCCTATACACTTATAATTATACAATATACAAATATTTTACTTCGATTCAATTGTATGCAAAGCTAATTTTATATAGATATTGCAGCGAAATAGGCCAGCGAATTATACAATTGCGCATTATACAATTGCAGTGAAATAGGCCAGCGAATTATACAATTACAGCAAAATAGGCCAGCGAATTATACAATTTAGGCCAGCGAATCATACAATTGTATATGTATAGCGAGGCCAGGAAATTATACAATTTAGGCCAGCGAATTATACAATTGTATATGTATAGCGAATTATACAGTTATATGTTTGCTATGGAGCGCAATTATGCAAACTTTGCTATAGCATACAAATATGAATTTTTTGTTTGGTATATGTGAAAGTTGCCCTTTTAATTAAGGGATAATTGTATATAATAGCAAACTAATAACCTAAAATAAATGGAGTAGCTAGGGTTTGATTTAATTGTGCTCCATAGCAAATGTTTGCCAAAATTTGCCACTCGCCTCTCTACGAAAAATCACGCTCGCCACTCTCCCATTCTCGTTCCAATCTCTCGCTCGCTTTCTCACTTTTTATACAAACACAAGTGTATAAAAATTATTTCTATTTGTATAAAGCAGAGGAAATTGTATAAATACATATATTTTTGTTCCTCTCTCTCCCCTCTTCCAGATCTCGCTCGCCACTCTCCCAAATCTCGCTCGCCACCCTCGCCTTTCTCACTTATACAAACAAAAGCGAAATGTATAAATTGCGTTTCTATTTGTATAAAGCGTGAGAAAATTGTATATACACATGCAAGTACATATATTTTCGTCCTATACACTTATAATTATACAATAAAAATACTCCACTGCCCAATTTCTTTTGCCTTTCTCTCTTTCTCGTTTTATACAAATTCAAATTGTATCTAATTTCTCTCTTTCTCGTTTTATACAATTCGATATCAATTGTATATTCCCTGCCCAAGTCTCTTTTGTCTTTCTCTCTTTCTCATTTTATACAAATTCAAATTGTATATAATCGTTCTATACACTTATAATCATACAATTCGTTTTATACACTTCGTTTTTATACAATTCTCTGCCCAAGTGTCTTTCTCTTTCTCGTTTTATACACTTCGTTTTATACAATTCTCTTCAATTGTATATGTATAGGGAATTATACAGTTTCTATGTTTGCTATGGAGCGCAATTATATAAACTTTGCTATAGCATACAAATATAAATTTTTTATTTGCTATATGTGAAAGTTGTCCTTTTAATTAAGCCAAATTGAGCCTCACCTGAAGAGTCAGTTAGAAGGCCCACCCGGCCCATTCACTGTATCCGAATTCAGTTGTCTTGCTGAAGAGGTCATCTTCATCAATTTACTCCTCTTTTTTTTCCATTTCCATTTCAATTTTCTTCTGCAAAACCCTAGCTATCTCTCTCATAGCAGATCAGGATGACGAAGCAGCAAGCTAACTGGTCTCCTTACGACAACAATGGAGGGTAATTTTTAATGCATATTGTTATTACTCTTTTTTGGCTTATTTTTTTTTCACTATGTTGAATGTGATCTGAAAACTGTTTGCAGGACATGTGTTGCGATTGCAGGTGCTGATTACTTTGTAATTGCTGCTGATACTAGGATGTCCACTGGTTACAACATTCTAACTCGTGATTACTCTAAGATCATTAAATTGTATGTCCCTTTTTTCTTCTCTAATTCATCTTGTAATTCTTTAATTACATGGATTTTATCTAAGTGTAGGATAATTAAACCTTTTTGAAAGAAAAAAAATTTGAATGTTGTGTTTGGACCAGCTTGTGCACAGCTCGACTAATTATATGTTATACCTCTGCTACCTCTCACCGGGATAGGTACTAGGTGACCCAATCAGTGGAGTAGTGAGATTTTCCTTCTTAAGTGAATTCAAAATATGATGTAAACACACTAAGAAGCTAGTAGGATTCAACATATTAATATATATACATAGAAAATGATCATATCAGCCTCTAGGGGTAACTGCCCATCAAGACCTGGACAAGTAGGAAGAAATCAGAACATGTGATATCATTATTAAGATAAACTTACATAGAATTTTATTTAAACTATATATACATAAAACATGATTTTGTCCTTGAATATACAATGTAATTTTTCTATGTTGCTGGTAACTAACTGTCCATCAAGGCTTGGACAGATAGGAAGTAATCACCCGTGTCCATTGAGATTTGAACTGGAGACATGATACATATTAAGCTAATTTTACATAGAAATTTATATAAAGGTTAAGAAGATGTCGAAACATTTGTATATGACAAAACTGAATTTCGAAAATCCCTAGATTTGAGTAATCTAGTCTCAGTTCCAGTGTAAAGTATGTAGCTGTTTTATCGAGTGCGTTTCTCAGGTTTGTTCCCTGTCCTTTTTAGTATTACTCCAAGATCATTAAATTGTATGTCCCCTTCTTCTCTGTTTTACCTTGTGGTTCTTTCGCTCTTCGGATTGTTCTCTTTTCTCCTTTTTCTATATCCCATATATTAAGTTAACTCGTGTTAATTGTAGTGTTCTGGAGTAGGATAATCATACTTATTAAGATAATCTTATGTAGAATTTAATATAAAGCTTAAGAGGAAGTCATTTCCCTTGTACCTGAAAGAATTGATCTTTGAAAAATTAACTCTGCTTAATGATTGCCTATATTTTAGGAGTCTACTTCCATTTCTCTTTCATGGGGCATACTCTTTAAACTTTTTTCCTGTCCATGTTAGAAGTCCTGACTTGTGTCCATGCTCAGAAAAGGGGATCCTGTGGATCCAAATACTGCTGCTCCCATTATTGTGACTTTAGATGTGAACATAGAAGCATATGTCTTTCATAATCTATGAACTAGCAAGGGTAACACATCCACTGCCAGGAAGTTGAATCATCATCTCAATTGGTTGCATTCAATTGTATATCCCTACTCTGTACTGTTACATTGATAGTTGAAGTGGACAAGCACACGTCTCTGAAAGCCAAAAATAATTCTTTCATCTCATTACATCATGCTTCTTGGTGCCTTCCATTTTGTTTTAACGTAATTTTTTATTTAATGAAGCATCCTACTTCTATTAATGATTTTATCTGAATATGCAGAGCTGACAAGTGTGTGCTGGCCTCCTCAGGATTTCAAGCTGATGTGAGAGCTTTGCAAAAAGTTTTGGCAGCAAGGCATCTGGTAAGATGCCGAAAATTCTGTACACTGTTGCTTCTGCTGATACTTTGTAATCTTAGGTGCATTGGTGCAAACTGCAATGTATTATTCTTTTGATTGTCGATGTCACTTTATGTTCTGAAAAACCCGAAACAGCAGACACTGTCTAGTAAGTTTTGAAGTCTTTGATTGTACTTCCAGACCTATAATTTGAAGTTTGCATAAGTACTCATGTTACTAAATTGGCAACGAACTTATGTTTTGGAACATGTGAGTGGAACAGAGGGAGGATAAAGGTGCAATAACTTGGTTGTGTGAAGCAATGAAGGGTAGGGAGAGGGACACTGACAGGGGGAAGACCAGGGGAAGCAACAGGAAAGATTGGATTTTCGGCTTATGTTTGATGTTGTTTTTAAGTGAAGTTTACATCGCTTAAAGAATAGGACACACAGTATCTAATGTTTTCATTCATCGTGATGACTCTTTCTTGATTTTCCTTTTTTGATAGAGATGTTTCTCGTCTTTCCTAAATAACAAACATAGTTATCTATGAGTCACATTTGTAGTTAGTTCAATTCTATATGATAAGTTCTTTTCCAACTCTTCTTTTAATGATTATGCCTATTAGATGCCCGCCATTCTATTGTAAAGAAGTATTTTTGTGCTTTCTCTATTTCTTTATTGGTAAAATAAATATCATGTGTTTTCTCTGTTTGTGGCTTTAATACGGAAATGGATATTTAATATTATTATGTGTGTTACTTTTCGAAATTGTCTGCTGCTTAGACCTTCACACTTCAAGAATATGATGTTTGAAGTGATATTCTGCTTTTTATTTTTTGAAAATAGACCTATCAGCACCAGCACAATAAGCAGATGAGCTGCCCAGCTATGGGACAGCTACTTTCAAACACCCTATACTACAAACGTTTCTTTCCCTACTATGCGTTCAATGTTCTAGGTGGCCTTGACAGTGAAGGTAACAAATGATGGGAGGATGCTGTCTCAAGGTTTTATTTGTAAACATCTTAATGTTGTTGTTCCGACTTCCCAAAAATGTTGCTGCACCCTTGTTGGATCTTCCAAAAATACATTACTTTTTGAGGATCCGATAAGCACCTGTCGACATTTTTGAAGGTCCGAGCAACACTATACATGGCTGAAAAGAAACTTATTGTTATTTTATTCTTAAATTCTCATAGGAAAGGGTTGTGTTTTTACATATGATGCTGTTGGATCCTACGAGAGAGTTGGGTATAGTTCTCAAGGTTCAGGTGCAACTTTGATCATGCCTTTCCTGGACAACCAATTAAAGTCTCCAAGCCCTCTCTTGCTGCCTGCCAAGGTCTGGTTCATACTTCAGTTTTGCCAAATTTTCTTTCAAGTATATGGAGTAGCTAGTGCTGTTAACTTCACCTAAAAATTGTCAGAAAAGGAAAATGTGCTTTCCTGCTAATGAAGTTCCCATGACCTGCACAGGATGCTGTAACTCCACTTTCTGAATCAGAAGCCATTGACTTAGTGAAGACATGTTTTGCTTCAGCAACCGAAAGGGATATATACACTGTAAGTGATTTATGTGCTATTATATCTATGCAATCACACAATAAGATTTAAGAGTTATTATCTTCGGAAACTTTTAGGTTATTTAAGTGTGACCGTGTTTTGCAACTGCTCAGCCAAAGTTTTTGAGTCTTTACTTTCCTATCAATCTGGTACTCAATGCATGATCAAATTGTGCAAGTGTGGCAGGGAGAAGTTTTCTTTGAGAAGATTATGAAGCTTTTATCGTCATCCTATTTTTCTGAACAAGTTGCTTTCATATTTGCAGGGTGACAAGCTGGAAATGCTCATATTAAACGCTGATGGTGTTCGTAGGGAAGAAATGGATCTCAGGAGAGACTGATTTCTGGTTTGCATTAGATTCATGTGATTTATGTTTGAGTTGGTTCGGAAGGCTTGAGTCATCGATACATATGGACAACAAAATCCCAGGAAGACCCTTTCCATGGCTGTATGCACACATCAGTTGTTAATTTGTTGATCATCTGTGTATGTACTGTACTGTAAACTGCAGTTCCTGGAAATGATATGCTGGATTATAAAAGAACTTACTGTTTAAACTTATTTAGTTGAAAACCTTATCTTTAGATCGATTTATTGATTGAACTAGATTTACCAATACCTCTTTCACCCTAAACGAATTTGCCCGTTCACAAATTTCAAGGTAGGAATTTATAAACTTCAGGCACATTCTGAATTTGGTCAACTAATGTGTTAACTTATGCAATTTTTGCTCCTTTGATGGCTAGAATCTGCAATCTCAGGATTCGAGGTGAAAGGTATTTACTCTTTGAGCAACCCTTCGTTTTGATTATGAGATGTTAAGGATTGAATTTTGCTGCCTTTTCTCTTTGTAGAATGATAAAATATTATAGGGTCAATTGCATTAAAACACTCTTGTAAGATTGTTTGATTTTTGAATTGGGATTCCACTTTTTCTCACCTACCATAGCAAAAAGTAAAGAACCAAAAGAAAGTTTAAATTTTTTTTGGAAAAATTAAGTTTGAATTTTATATATGGTAAGAGCCATTTAAAAAATATTGATAAGTTTGTTTTCTTAAAATACGAACTTGTAATTTCGAAAACAAGACAATTTACATGTTACAACAACTAAAAAAAACTTGGTATAAAAATTCCTTTAACTATCTTAACCCCATTATATTAGAGTATTAAATGATTCCATAGACTAATTAATAATTACAATTAAACGCGGAACAAAATAATCCTACGGATTATTTCATGATTGTTATACCTTATCTCACCAACCAAACAATCCCTAATAAATAATAATATAGAAAAGTTCGCGTAGCACACATATTCAAGGCATATGAGAGGACATATTTTTGCTTAATAGTAATATTTTTCTTGCAACCCTATGAACTTAAGAATATAGCAATATTTGGACCAAAAAAAAATCAAGGGATCAAAAACACAATGTGTTTGATTTACTCGAGGAGTTGCGGAGCCACATGCACTTGAGGGGACGTTTATGTTGTTGGGAATATTAAAAAATGTCTTAGTGAATATTCTGGCTCCGCCTAGTGGATGCTTGTTCTTTTCCTTCCCTACTCAAATATCTATCGGTTGAAAGGGAATTCTGACTCATTTTCAGTCACTTTGAAGGGTTCCAGATTTCTCACCTGAAAACACAATGAGAAAGAAATGAGCATTTCATGTTCGGAGTGTCCAGAAATGCACTATTTTTGAAAGATTCGACATGCACCCAAGTAGCATTTTTGGAGATGAGTTCGAGCAACATAGCAAGGTCGTTGAGTAAAGTAAATGTAATGTGTTTAAGTACATACTCACCCAACGTGTTGTATCAAATAAAGGGCGGCTCATTCGCGCAGCCTTGAGTCTATTAGTGAGATCTTGGAGCTTTGAGCTAGAAGTTATGGTAGTTTAAAACTGATCAAAAACTTACGTTTTTGACTGAGGAAATTTTCCAGATTTTTCCTATTCTTTTCAAAAATGATAAAAATTTTAGTTTTTAGCAAATTCTTGGCTATTACGAGTTATGAGATGTTACATAAAATGATCTTAATTGTTTAATATTATCATCTAGCAACAAGTTAAAATTAAATAAATAATAAAGTGACCTTATTTTCTACTTGTAACCCCCACATTAAATTGCATGAGATACGGTCGAAATCCTCATTTGTGGACCTCGAGGGATGCCTAACACCTTCCCCTCGAGGTAATTTGAACCCTTACCCCGATATGCCCTTGAGCTGATGGTCTATTGGAAATAGTCATTCTACTTTTCAAGGTAAGAGTAAGATCTGCGTACACACTACACTCCGAACATGACATGAATGGAACTAGATTCTTCAAAAATGAGATGTGGAATGTTTCGTTACAACATCTGTGAAAATAATTTGGTCTGCTTCCAGGCCTTGTGCAGCAGCATTTGTTATAAATGAGCTGCATTAAGAGACCTTTCATAAACTAATATACACGTATTCCTCTCCCAGACTCGACTTTACTTTGAGAAGAAGGGGAGAAGTCTCAACTACCAGACTCCACGAGTGGATTAGTTGAGTGACTAGACTAATACTCTAAACGAAGTTTAGTAGGGAACAGTGTGTTCTCTTGTTATTTGTCCATACTAGTAGTTGTAGTATTGCTCACTTAGTTTCTGGTTCTTCGATTTAGTTATTATTTGTTGTCTTGTACTTCGACTATCATATTGTTTTGTTGTAGTTATTGTCTTGTTTTCTTGTACTTTTATTACTTCTGGACTGTTTTAGACTATTTTTTCCCTCAAGACGAGACGAGGGTCTGTAAGAAACAACCTTTTTACCTCTGAGGTAGGATTAAGATCTACGTACATTTTACCTTTCCCAGACCTTTGTGGGACTTCTAGTACATTCCATACTAATAGTTGTAGTATTGCTCATATAGTTTCTGATTCTTCAATTTTTGTTATTATTTGTTGTCTTGTGCTTTCATTCAACGGTGTCTTCAACTATCGTATTGTTTTATTATAGTTCTTGTCCTGTTTTCTTGTACTTCCATTACTTCTGGACTGCCTTGAACTGTTTTTTAACTTGAAACGAGGGTTTATTAGAAACAACCTCTCTACTTTTTAGGTAGGGGTAAGATGTGCATACAGTCTATCTTCCTCAGAAATACTCATCGGTCCATAGTCCATCATGAGATACTTAATGTTGTAACACGTGAAGTGAAGGACGTAACAAATGCTAACTAACTATCTATAAATATTTGACTGCGAACCCAATTATTATTTTATTATCATGTAATGGTCAGACAAACTACTCTTTATTATCGAAATGTAGCATTTCTGTTCTTCCATATATAAATAAAGATTTATTAGAAAAAATATCAACTTATAAAATTTAATTAATACCATTCAATTGAGAACATTTGTGTACAAATGGGGAGTGGATGGGATAAATGTATTATTTTATTAACATTAACTTATGGACAGTTGGACACTATATATAAAAAAAGTATTTTAGCGTATTTAGTTAGCGGTAATAGTTTGATTTTCGCTAAATATATATTTTTGATGACAATTAGCTCTTTTTGTAAGTGTCTCTCACTATAAGAAAAGTATGAATTATATGGGAATTTTTCTGGGGATTAATATGAAAATTCGCAGAAAAATTATTTTTCTGAAAATTTTCATACTAATTCTCAGGAAAATCCCGATGTAATTCACACTTTTTTTATAGTGTCTAAAGTCTATAACGAAATTAGATGTAATGAAATTAACTAATGTCGATTGATGTTTTAGCACTCTTTGTTAATGTGTATATTTATTGCCACTAAAAATCATTTTTGTTATACTAGAAAGAAATTAATTTTTTATTTGGTTATTATTATTTATAATGTAAGATTTATATTGATACTTACTGTACTAACTAGATTTATTAGCAAAGATTTTTTTTTATAAAAAAAATGTAACTTGCAAGTTGCAACATTAAATTTAAATTCATATTTAATTATTTATAATTTTAAATGGATCATATTTTTTTGTGTGACTTTATATCAATCTTATACTAAGAATGAAATGAAAAGTCTAAGCTAAAATTATTTCTACCTATCAAGTTAATTTTTTTTTGCGGGACAAAAATATATTGAGTTATCATTACTTCACTCATTTTTAGCCAAAATTTTCTTCAATTAGTTGTTGTTGAACTTTATTTAGGGTTTAACATTCATTTTATCATAATATACATTTTGTTAGAGAAAGAAAAAGGGACATTAAAATTGTAACTTAAACATTTTTAAAAAAAAAATACAAATTTCAAGTGAAAAATTATGTTGCAAGATCGGGAGTATTTAAGAGTCGGTTAGTCAAATAAATAATTGTTTTTAAAGTTGTCAATAGTTTATAAATGAAGTTAATAATTTCCGTCAATTAGGAGTGTCTTCAATACTTCTCTCTAAAATAATATTGTATTATATAATCTGAAATTAAAAATAAAATAAAATTAATATATGCAAGTATTCAAATTCCAATTGAGTGCACATAAAATTTCAATAAGAAAAAATGATATTGGATTTAATAGTATATAAAAATAAAATTGGATCTAATATATAAAATGAAAAATATTATATTAGGAACGACAGTAATAGTTGAAACATATATAAGTAATTTCATTCACATTAAAAATAATAATTGACATGACTATTTTGTTATTCTATCAATATTAACTATGTAATGTTTAATATTAAATCTTGAGAAATGAGTTGAAGAATAAATAATGATTATAATGTTAAGGTTAATAATAATAACTATAATTTTCTTTCCATGATATATTAAAAGTGACAAATAAAAATGAAGAATCTAATTTTAAAATAATGAAAGTGTAAAAATGAAAAAAAAAGGTATATCAAAATTGAAATTATCGAATCGTGCACATCATATATATATATATATATATATAAAACAACTAATTGTTAAGTTATAAAACTCACAAAAAAATATTTTTTTTTGACTATTTAGTCTTAACTTAAAACTCTTTTGAATTTTATATTTGATTGACCTATACACATCCTACCTTTTTATTTCCTTCAATGGGCACTTACAATTCTATATAAATGGTTCTCTTATACTACCATAAACCTCTTCAAATTCTCCTATTTTATTTTCCTTTCTCATCTCTTCCATATTTATAGGTTCTAAAACTCCCCTTCCATAATACCCCCTTCTCTTATTGTCATCTTTCTCAATTTGTATTTAATTTTAAATCGTCAAGACTCTACTAGACACTGCTCATGATACTTTTTGTTAAGGCATATCGATTCTACTTTGATTCTTGATGTTTTGGATCCATGCCTCCGATAATTAGTGAAGTCCTTCTTTCCGGTTTCACCATAAACTCAACTCTTCGTCGTGGAACACACTTAGTCCAATCCTTCTCCGTGTCCTTCCTTTATTGGTTCTACATGTTCTCATGAAAAAAAAAATCTACCTTTATTCTGATTCGCGTTGTGTAGGACCATTAGAACATCATTGGTAACTTTTTTCCTAGTCAAACATCATTTTTTTTTCCTATCAACATCACATAGAATCCACTAATGTGGTTTAACCATTTGGTCCATAATAAATTAGTCCAACTTATCCAGAATAAATAGATTTAACCATCTATTTTTCGGAATCCACAAGCTCAAGGTACTCATTCAAATTTGCATTGCGTAAGATTCATTAAAAAGGTGATTTGACCATCTGTCATCTTGAATCCATAAGTCTGAAAAAATCAGATTCGTGTTATGTATGACCTTTTAAAAGCCAGACCAATTCACATTCACATCACATAGGGCCAATAAAAGTGATTCAACCATCCAATCAAAATTAGTCTATCGACTTTACTAATTCAGATTGGCGCCACGTAGGGTCCAATAAAGGGATTGCCTTGTTCCAACACCATCAATTAATTCTATAGAATTATGGCTTCTTTTACTTCAGGATCAAGCCAAGAAGATCTTCAACAACTAATGGATCAAAGAAAAAGAAAAAGAATGATATCAAATAGAGAATCAGCAAGAAGATCAAGAATGAGAAAGCAAAAACTTTCTGATGATTTAACATCCCAAGTAAATCAATTTAAGGAACAAAACAATCAAATTGCAACAAATATAAACATGATGACACATCTTTTCTTAAATGTAGAAGCAGAAAACTCAATTCTTAGAGCTCAAGTGGTTGAGTTAAGCCAAAGGCTACAATCTTTAAATGAAATGATAAGTTGCACAAACTCTAATCGGAGCCTCGAAAAAAATAATAGTACTTTTGGAGGATCTGACATGCACCCAATGACAATATGTTTACAGGGTCCGAGCAACATAGATATTAATCATCATCATGAACTAGGTGATTTCATGAACCCTTGGAATTTGCTCAATGTGACAAATCAGCCTATTATGGCTTCTTCTGATTCCTTCATGTAACAAAATTATTAATGTTAAATGTATGTGGTTCAAAATAAATAAATGGTTGATAATTAGTAGTTGCCTTCTTGGTTTGTCTCTTGTGTTATTTTAAAAAAAAAATAATGCAAGTTCAATTTTGTGTGTTTGTGTCACACTTCTCTATTTGTGTTTTTTCTTTTTGTTTTAATATATATTTTCAATGTTGTTGTGATGTACCATTATCATATTGGCAATAATTTCTATTTTTTTAAAAAAGTTGTTCTAGTCAATTTGCGCACACTTTAATTATGTGTATTTGGTATCTATTACTTTTCACCATCACAAACACCGAATAATTCTATTTAAAATTTAGCAAATGAAAAATAAGCACTTTATATTTTTGTTTCTGTGAAAATTTGTCATGTTCTATCTAATTATCTTTCCCCAATATATTTCTTCAATCTACTTCTACCTCTTTTAGACACTCTATCTCGATCTCCCATACCTCCTCACGGAGGCATCTAAGCATTTTCCTCTATACATGTCTGAATTATTTCAACCTCACTTTCTTTTCTTGTCCACCAACGAGCCCACTTTTACTTGCAACGAATATCTTCATTTCTAATTTTATCTCTCATAATACATATCCACCTCAACATCCTCATTTCCACCACTCACATTTTTATTTTCTGATTGGACATAATTAGTTTATAGCTTGATATTAGGATTCATGACTTATTGGTATGATTCGATTTGAGTCTTGAGATGTTCAGACATGGTTTTAGACCAGTTTGGAATTGAAATATTATTGGTGCATAGCATATGGTGCACTCACAATCAGTGGCGGAGCCACATATAGTTGAAGGGGTGTCGACCGACACTCCTTCGTCGAAAAATTACGTTATGTAGTTAGAATTAAAATATTTTTTATGTATATCTATATTACATATTGACACTCCTTGACTTTTATACGATTTTATTTTTTATATTTTGACACCCCTTAGACCAAATTTTAGCTCCGCCACTGCTCACAATTATATGGATTTTAGGCTTATTAATACATTGATAACCTCTGTACTTGTCAGTAAATTTCATTTAGATTTTCAAATTATGTTTTTTTTTATTTGAGCACTTGAACATTTGATAAAGTGTTTATATTTGACACTTTCAGTTTAATGTTTGGAAAACTTTAATATATGTTCTCAAATGCTCATTACATAAATAAATTAACCACTTAAATATATCGCTTGTTTTAATCTTACAAGCACATTCCAATTGAGGTTGATGTGTATAGTTAAAATAATTGTCATTTATGTAGTTAACTTAACTACATAATAAACACTTGATGACATGTATAAATTTATTTTATCGAAATCTGAATCAAAATTGTCTAACACAAACATTTTATTATTTACTTAGATGTTTAGTTGAAATCAGTGAGCACTTAAGTATTTAAATAAAATTTACTCTCAAAATTGATTGATGATTTTTATTTATTTATTTGTGAACCCTTTAATTAATTGAAGGGTTGAAAACCTCTTGGACCTTCTGAAAAAGGATTACACATAAAATATGGCTAAGTATAGGTGAAATCATTGGCAAAATATTTTTAAAAAAATGGAGACAATACAACAAAGTGACACTAGACCTAACTATTTCTAGATAGGAGATAATATGGTGAGTGACACAATTTTATAAAGGAATAATCCAAAGTTTCAAGTTGTTTATTTTCGTTCAAGGATAAGGCACAAGTACCTCTAGACTAAGATCGAAATCTCAAAGACACATTTTATTAACTAAATTAAGGTCTTATTACCCCATGAACTCATTTTTCGTAATTTTATATGTATACATTTTCACTTACGTGATACACTCTGTGACTCCGCGTAGTTGAGCCGCATGAGAGATGTTTGGATGCCACATAAGCCAAAAAGATGTAGAAAATTACAAAAAAAAAAGATTCGGAGATTTTGATCATAATCTAGGAGGTGCTTATGCCTTATATCTCTTTCTTTTATAAATGAGATCAATGGGTTGTACTCAAGAAATTTGCAAATTTTGAATTAGATGACCTCATGAACCTCTCAACAAAAACTATATATATACATATATATATATATATATATATATATATATATATATATATATATAATGTAGTGTGTCATCCATCATCCACTTGAAGAAAATGATGGCTCAGTCTATGCAGCATCATTATGGTACCTTTTCTATTTAATTTGACATATTTTAGTTTATAATAAGGATCAAATTTATAGCTTAAGGGGATGTCTCCTATTTAAATATATGCAAGTTGTTAAAAATCATGACTTAAAGTTTAGTGATATTGATAGGAGTCTCTTATATAATAAGTGTGTTCAAATTTTACTATCACTATTTAGATTATTTTGCTCCTCTAATTCCCTATTTCCCTCTAATTTATTATATTGTTTAAGAAGGCTAAAAAAGTTCAAAGTGACAATAATTGAGGATAACCTTGATTTATAATGTATGTACACAATCGAACTAACAACTTAACAAATAATTTTGTCTAATGAGAATAATAGGCATGGTTAGTTGTCTCTTTCAAAGCTATGTTGCATTTATATAAGTTTTTTTGGATTTCCATTCGGTATCTCGTATATGCGTTGGAAGGGCGCTCCCTAACAAAGACGACTTTGTACCCAAGAAGACTCAAACCCGAGACCTTCAATGACTTTGTATTTATTCAAACTCGAGACCTCCAATTAAGAATGAAGGAGTACTTAAGCCACACCACCACCACCTTGTTGGTGCATATATGTAAGTTATTATACACATGTGTATTATTTAACCTTTAAAAGTTATAGCAAAGTTATAAGTATCTCTCTATTCTTAGTCAGAAATTTTGTATTCAAGTCATGAAATGATATCGCTTTAATATGCAATTACACCCTATCCTCAAATTAGTGTGACTGTCCTAGATTAAGATTAGTCAGATTTCAAAGCAGATATCAAATATGTATATATAAGTTATTATACATATTAAGTTTATTATCCCTTAACCTCCCTTCCTTGACCATCCTACCCCTACCATTCTCGAGGCTTCATTCTCCACCCACTCTCACTTTTATAGAATTTTATTTGATTATATATAATTTTTTGAAATAATTTTTTTTCATTACCAAACACAAAAGAATAAGTAAAAAATCAACATATTTTTCAAAAAATATTTTCCATTAAAAACAATTCCCTTCATACCATGAGAGTGTAGACTATATATATTCTCATCCATGTTTTCATTTTTTCCCCTCTTATTGTTTTAAAATATCTTGGGTGGAAGGATTTGGTTGGTCTTTGGTTGGAAAATGGAGGCTTTTAAAATTAAAGTTGTTAAGATCATCTTAGTTTGTTTTAGAATATTATATTGATAATGACATTATTAATTTATAAAAGATGTTAAGTATAATTAAAATAAAATTGATGACATCAAAAGTAGGTTTTGGTTATCACTTGAGATATCAATTAACATGTAAATTATTGAGTAGAGTAGTTTGAATACCTTTTTTTTAATAACAAAGAAACTCATACTTGCTATTCTTTCGATATGCCGTGTGCATAAGATAAATTTTGATTCAGTATAATAATCTGTAAATTACATATGTGAAATAAATCATACTGGATAAATTAATACAACAAATTCAATTGAAAAAATATGGGGAAAAAAATTGTGTAACAATTTAATCGAAAAATTATATAGGTAATTTCGAACCCGAAACTCTAACAAGTAGTTGAATACCTTATAACTCTTAACTAGTATGTGATTGTGATGTAGATACACTGAATCGTGTGATTATTTTTTGAGACTAATTAAAGAAATCTTACATTTATTCAAGTCCATTAGAAAAATATATTCTTGTGAGGCCTTTTAGTTTATTCACTAATTACAATTTTGAACTTGTTAGCCCTTTAGCATTTTCTTTTTCCTATCACCTTAAAATACAATTAATGATTCCTGATAAAAAAAATATAATTATTTAAAGATCAATCTATTTTCACCAGAATAAAGCAAAGAATGGAGTTAAGCCCTCACATTTAATTTGTTTAATTAACTTTAATCAGTATTTTAGAACAATGACACAACTTACACAGCCTGTGACTGTGGACTATCATTTGGACTTTGTTATATATATATATATATATATATATATATATATATATATATATATATATATATATATAGTGTTGAAATGTGTGAATGGAAAATGAAGAGTTGTGAGTTTTATGAAAAGTTGCGATTTTTATGAAAAATTGTGACTTTTATGAAAGATGATGACATTTCCGAAAGATTGTGACTTTTTTCAAAGATTTGTGATATTTCTGGTAAGTCACAATAAATAATCTTTTCGCACTACCCTTTGGTTTCTATATATTGAGGGATTTCTTCTCATTTTAAAAATAGAATTTTTGGACTTCTAATTCTACGATTACTAAATCTAGTATTCTAAGTATACTTTACTGTCGTTGAATGGCTCACTGACACTAGCGTTTTGGGTATCAATACACTGGTGACTGAGATCATTCTATCATGGGAGGACATATTCCAAATCAAACCTTGAATACTAGAGGGGAATAATTTCCTTAAGGGGACATTGTGCATTCAGTGGACTTGATCTCCTTTCTGTTTTTCCAGATTTTGGTATGTGTTATATATTTTAGATTTGTGAATTAATTTATGTTCTTCTATTCTTCACTGGTTCATTAAACTTTGGTAACTTTGTGTTTCTGCCAAGTTTGTTGAAATCAGTAAGATTCTTTAAACAGAGATTGACAACAATTCTTCTTTAAGTAAAATATTTCGTATATTTTTTCTAATATGTTTTTTATTTTAGTTTCTCTACTAGTTTTAATTTTCTAGTTGTGAAAATATTGTTAAACTTCGTTGTGTCTTATCCAGTTCTTCAAAATTATGTTCTAAGTATCTTAGGAATAAAAGATGAACAACAATCATAAGAAAATTATTATATTGTTTGTATTTCTTGCATTCTACTTATTGAGAGAAACAAATCATGGAAGTAGAAGATTAATGCATTACTTCTGTAGAATTTGGTGCTTTGTTTAGCAAGGTCGAAGTGAGAATGTATAAAAAAAAATGATGGTGTTTCGGTTAACGATTACACCAGGTAATCTTATTATTATTTATCTAAGGAGGAAAATAGCTTTTAAGAGTTAACAATTTTGATATTCTTTTATCATGTGTATCTTTGGAAAAAGATTTGAAAATCATATGTTGTGGAATGAATTTTGCTTGGCAAATAGTGTTGCCTTTAAAATTCTTTAGTTTGCAAAATGACAGATTCATATTTTTGTTTGATAAAATAGTATGTCAAAATTTTATAGTTGGAAGGCTATTGAAAAGAAAAACATTTCTATGTGATATAGAATATATTTAATTCTATTTGGAAACTAAAATCTTTTGTAGTTTTGTACTTCATGTGAAATTTGATTATGTTTGATTTTTGTAGACTAAAAACTTTTGTAGTTTCTACTCTAAATAAATCAGACTATGCAATTGGTATGTATGAAAATTTCACATAATAAGTCAATGTTATACTTTTGACTTTCTATAAACTTCACTGGTATATAAAAACAAATTGTAAAAAAATAGTATTCTAAATATTAAGTGGTATTTCTATTTGTGATAGAGAAAAAAATACCAGTGACTTATAGTTTGTGATTTTGTGCTTCTATGGAATGGACTTTGACATTATGTAAAGATTTTCAAAGATAATTGAAGCAATGTAATTCTTTTGTAGAATAAAATTTCCAAAAGTGATTTCATACTGTCAATGACATTTTGATAGTGTGGAAAAATTATTTTCAAATGCTTGAGAATTATTTTCGAGATCACATTTAAAAGGTGAAGTTTTTTGCTTATAATAAAGATAAGATTAGACTTGGTGTCTAATTTAATTTTGGAGTAAATGACATGAAATTCAGTGATACTTTTGTATTATGTTAGACCCACAAATTCTTGGAGTATATTCGGTATTGTGGTTGTTGAGTTTCTCTATTACTAGTATATGGTGTTACTAGTATGAAACTACCAGATTATATATATACTTCTTTAAAATAATTGTGTTCTTTTATGGAAAAATGTCATTTAAAATGTTGCGATTTTTCATGAAAAGATATGTCTGTTATAATAAAAGTATTTGCATAGACATGAATCTTGGGGACTAGTCATTTGTTATGTTTTGTAAAAGAAATATTTGGACTATATTGCATTTATTGGACTCGATTTGTTCATGGGTAGTTCTATAGCAATCAAATTGAAAGTTATGGAAAGGTCCTCCTGAAAAGGAAATTTAACAAGGTGATAACTCTATACAATGTTTGTATCACACAAAATTTTAACAAATAGAAACAAAATATTAGTGATAAAAAGCTACCCCGCGAAGAGCTTTTCAAACTCAATATTTTTATTTGTTCTTACTTGCTTGAGTCAAAGTTTGTGACATGAACACTTGCGACATGTCAATTACAAAACATTGTAAAGAAAACTGATCGACTTAGAAGTTTGTCTCTCTTTAAGTGCAATAAATAAAAATGTCATGTTTGTGTGGATTAAGTATGTTGAGCATTCTTCGAAATTGTTGAAAGGAATTCTAATTCCTTAGAGTTGATTTACACTAACATTTGTGATATGAAGTCAACACCATCTTGTGGTGGAAAAAAAAGTATCTCATAGCTTTCATTGACAATTGCATCAGAAATGATTGTGTCTATTTATTGAACGGTAAGGATGAAGCAATAGAAATGTCTAGACAATATAATATCAAAGTTGAAAATCAGTTGGGGAAAAGATAAGAAGTGATAAGAATGAATAGTATAAATCTCCTTGTGCAGAAATATGTTTGGAAAGTGGAATTATCCATCAAATTGTTGCCTTATTTACCTCAATCTAATGAAAAAATAAACGTTGAAAGAAATGATGGATGCATTATTTATAAGTTCGGATTTACCACAAGACCTGTGTGGAGGAACAATCCTTACTGCAAAACGGAATAACAAAAAGTTTTGTCTTTTCATAAAGAGAACAATTTTTTTTGTTCAGGACACAATCTATTCCATATGAGAAATGAAAAGAAAATAAATCCAACTTGAAATATTTCAAAGTGTGGAGTGTCATCCAAAGTCGAAGTTCTTATTCCTAAAATTATTAAAATAAGACCTAAGACTGTGGACTGTAAACTTACGCTTGAATAGTCTAGTGAAAGGTGTAAACGACCTTGGGAAGAACAAGAGGAGAATGTACTTAATAAAGAGATTCAGAGGCGTAATAAATGTCAAAGGATATTTACTTCCTTCTAATATGATTTTGTAACATTTCTTGTGTAATTTGTAGACTCATCCTTTTGGACAGATGGTGTCAATAGTGAGATTGGTTCAATCTTGAGCAATCCTATTTAAAGTTGGTTGATCTTGCTCCAGGTAATAAATCTTTGGGTTCAAAGTGAATCCTCAAAAGGAAAATGAAAGTCAATGAAATTGTATACAAATATAAAGCAATACTTTTTGTCAAAGGTTCTAGACAAAAATAAGGTTTTGATCTTCTTGACACATACTCGTCAGTAACTAGAATTACTTTCATTTGGATATTAGTTGTGCTAGCTGTGGTATATGGCCTCCAAATTCATCAAATGGATATGAAAATAACTCTCTTAAGCGGAGAATTAGAGGAAGAAATTTACATGAAACAACCCGAGAATTTTATGGTTCTTCGTAAATAAAAGAAAATGTGTGAACTTGTTAAGTCACATTATGAACTAAAACAATGACATAAGAAATTTGACCAAACCATGTTGACAAATAGATATAAGAATGATGAAAGTGATAAATGTGTTCACATTAAAATTACAAGATCATTATTTATTTGTATATTTGTAATTTGTTGATCATCAATAGAGACTCTAATGACATAAATACTACTAAACGTATGCTAGAAAACAAGTTTGGAATGAAATATCTTGGAGTTGTTAATGCGATCTTAGGTATAAGAATCCTCAGAACTCCATAATGTTTAACATTTTCACGATCTCATTGCATTAAAAAGGTACTTGTCGACAAGTTCAAATATTTGGGTTATATTGTCAAGTCTCCAATAAATGTGAGTTTTGCATTTCAAAAGAGTGAAGGCGAAAGTGACTCACAATTGGATTGTGCTAGAGTATTGAAAAATATGATATACATATCACGAAGTGTGCGCGATCAGATATATCATTTGTTATTAATGAATTGAGTCAGTTCACGAGTGATCCCAATCGAACTCATTAAAAGAAAATTGATAGAGTTTTGGAGTATTTAAAAAATACATAAAACTATGTCTTGCAATATAATTGCATTTCAAAAGAGTGAAGGCGAAAGTGACTCACAATTGGACTGTGCTAGAGTATTGAGAAATATGATATACATATCACGAAGTGTGCGCGATCAGATATATCATTTGTTAATGAATTGAGTTAGTTCACGAGTGATCCCAATTGAACTCATTAAAAGAAAATTGATAGAGTTTTGGAGTATTTAAAAAATACATAAAACTATGTCTTGCAATATAACAATATCCAACAGTATTGAAAGGATATAGTGATGCAAATTGGTTCACCGGACAAGTGAAGTAAAATCCACGAGTGGATATGTATTTACTCTTGGTAGAGGAGCAGTTTCTTGGAATATTTCAAAAGAGGCATGTGTTTCTAGCTCTACAATGATCTTTGAGTTTGGTGCTCTAGACAAGGTCGGTGAATAAGTTCAAAGACTACAATATTTCTTGATCGATATTCTTTTTTTTCATGGAAAATATTTTCCTGAAAAACAAGTAGATATTTGACTCATCTTCTCAAGTTTGGTTGGTGAGTAGAAAATATTATCCGGAAAAATAATTTAGTGTTTGATTTTTGAATGAAAAAATTTGATAAATATCTTTTATTTTTTACTAGAGTAGAAAATAATTTTGAAGTTGAATTTTTTTTAAAAACAAACTTAAATTTTTTTTCGTGGGGGGTGAGGGGGAGGCTCGAGGGTAGGGGTGAAAAAATAAAATTCGAAGTTGAATTGTTTTTTTAAAAAACAATATTAATTTATTTTTATTTTTTGGGGGGAGGGGGGGCTGGTAGGGGGCTAGTGGGTCAAGGGTAGGGGGTGAAAAAAATAAAATTTTAAATTTTAAAATATTTTTTGAACACAAACTGTAACAACCCATTCAATCGTTTTGAGCAATAGAATTTTTTTTTTGATAAAATATTTTTGGATAGATCCTAATTGGGTATTTTGAGTTATTCGTAATTATAATTATGAAATTACTGGGGTAATTTTTATAATTAAGTTAATTGGAAGTTAAAGAAGATAACTTTAAAATTTAAGTAGGGTCACTTTTATAATTGGTTATATAATAATTAGGGTAAAGATAATTTGTAAAAGAAAGAAAGAAGAAAAAATCAAGAGAGAAATACATATGTGAATTGTTATTAGTATTATTATGTGTAACTAAGGCTAGGTAGGATTGAGAATGGACATTAGTGTTTTAATTAGTGGGCATTCTACATAAAACGTGATATGAATTTGAGTAGGTGAATAATAATTGTGAGGTGAGATGATGATTGGAAACTGGAGGTATGGAATCGATATTAATAATAATTGAGGTGAGATGATGATTGGATAGAAGTGTAGAAGGAAAATTGAGTAACAATAAAAAAATTGGAAAATAATGGGCAGTGTGCTGGAGTTTTTGGGGGACAGTCATGTAGCCAATTGATTGAGGCACTGTCCCTTGGTGCCTCAATCATTAATTATTGCAATCATTACTGTATTTCAAATTCCTATCTACTAACATATTAATCACAAATATTTATATCATATATATATATATATATTTTTCATCTTTATTAATTTTAATCCTACAACTCTTACCACTAATTTCCATAACAAATTATCCACATAACCAATAATTTTCCTTCAATCTAATTAGCTGACACCAAATACATAATAATAATCATAATAGGGAAATATACATGTAGTCATACATACAAATCTATAGGTTAAGGTATGATTTACCTGAAGCGGTGCTCCGATCAACGTAGGTAAATTTTTCTGCCTCTTTTTCTTTTGTTAAGTAATTAAGTATTAAAATTGTTAACCCTAATTATCTATTTTAATATGGATTATATAGTATAGAGTATTATCACATTGACCCATTAACTTACACTTAAATAAACAAATATTTAATATATCCCCATCAATTAAATAATCGTAGTTATCGAATAATCTAAAAATTTTAAATCAATTTCATTGACTAATCAAAGATTACTCCGAACAACTAACAAGAGGGGTAAAATGCTATTTTTTATGAAAATTCCCAAAACCGATCTTCCGGGTCATTACATTAATATATTGAGATAGGTAATTAAATATTAGGTGTATTGTCTTGTTTAAATTCCATTAAAGTTATGCACATATACTTGATATATTGGAGAGGTGCAGAAGCATTGGAGAAGTAGTTTGCTTGACTTTGGGTCTTCGGGGAGGTAGGTTATGGTTTATGTTATTTGATAGTAAACTCTTAATAGTGATTGATATGTATTGAATGATATTATGAAGTTTCCTATGTATGTGTGGTTGTATATCTTGGTTGTGTGATTTGTGGTTGATCTAAAATTCTGAGACTGTTGAATTTATAATCTTGGACCCTCTTTATCGAAATGACGCCTTGAATATAGAATGCTTGATGAAACAAATTAAAGAGATAATTGGATCGGAGTATCACGTTTCGACACGGTATTATTGGATCAGAGTTTCACGTTCTAACATGGTATTATGGAATCGGAGTGTCACATTCCGACACGGTATATGGGATCGGAGTGTCACGTTCCGACACGATAATATTAAAGGAAATGAATCTTGAATTAACTTAATATACTCAATTTCAAAGAACCCATTTTTTCAAATGAGTATGGTGTGGAGGCATGAGTCCTCATAGGTGTGTTTGATATTGTGATTGATTGTGTACCTACTATGGTATTGTTGTCACTGGTTCATGTTGTTTGTTGCTTGCTACCGGCCAAGTATTGTAGTTGATTTTATATTATTATTCAATATATATTGCTTTCTATTTTGGATTGGCCGATGATACCTACTCAGTACGTGTTCCTTGTACTGACCCCTACTTGTATTTTCTTCGTTGTTCTTTTGTGGATTGCAGCAAGTGTACCATCGATTTTGACTCACCCTCAGCTCTACCCAGTCTCCAGCACATCAGAGTTCAGGTGAGCTATTATTTCTAGCTCGTGCTAGATTTTCTCATTTATATCATGATGTCCTTAAATTTCGGGCATGGACCATCTGATTTATTTCGGTATTTCCAATACTTAGTATTTCGAGATTAGATGTCCTTGATGTAATGAGTTTCAGGTTTTGAAAAATGATACATTAATAAGTTTTGAAAATTCCGCATTATTTTTGTTATTCATAGTTGAAATATCGGTATATGTTGGGATTTGGATTCCTTCGTTCGCCCACCTAGAAGGTTAAGTGTGGGTGCCACTAACGACTCATTTTGGGTCGTGACACAAACTTAAAAAAAAATTGGGGGGAGGGGTGGTGTGGAGGGGTCAAGGGTAGGAGTGAAAAAAATGAAATTTTGAAGTTGGAATTTTTAAAAAAAAAATAAATTTCAATTTTTTTAGGGGTAGGGGGCACTGGTAGGGGGGCTAGTAGGGGGTGGTTGGAAGAGAGTTTTGGGAAATGTTTCCTTAAGTTTTGAAAGAAAGTCATTTTCCTTAAATTTGAGGAATATGAGTTGATTTGAAAAATATTTTTCAAAACATTTGACCCAACCAAACATAAGAAAATAGAAAAACATTTTCTAAAAAATATTTTCCTCCATACTAAACACACTTTAAATTTTAGCCTAAGTCTTGAGTACTTCCTGTGACAATGAAGACGAATTATTACTAATTCATCTTTCATATGAACTATTTTTAGAGTGCATGTTTATTTTGTATAGAAAACCAAATACATCATAAAAATAATCTCAGCATATTTTATCCCATTAAAATTACTCTCATTATAACTTGTATTTTTAAAAGAAAAAAAATTGACCCCTAAATAACATATTTGACAGGTATATTGTATTCAAGATAGTAATATTGTTATTTATTGAAATGTATTTTCATTTAATACGCAACAAATAATATATAATGGTGTTTATATGGAATTTGATCATTTATACTCTGCAATATTATATAAAATTAAGTGTTGGACCCGTGATAGCACGGACCAAACTTATATATATATATATATATATATATATATATATACCGGTTATCTATGTACTTCCCCTCTATTCTCACCTATTTGTTATAATAATTATTATTGTTAGGTGGTCACTACATTATAACGTTTTTTATACATTGTTTATTTTGTAACATTATTTTTAAACGTTATTGGGAGTAATAAAAAAGGTGTGCTGTCACGATCCAAAAATGGACGTGATGGCACTCGTCTTATCCCACCAAGACAAGTCAGCCTAAAACTCAATCATTACAATAAAGTGCGGAAATAAAATATAAGTAACTTAATAAAAACCCCAGAACCTGGTAGTCACGTGTACAAGCCTCTAAAGTATTACAATTGATTCAAAAGAAAAACTCAAGTCTCAAATAAACTTATTTCTAGAATAGAACAAGATCATAATTAAGGAGAAGAAAGTCTGCTGAGATGGAAACAGCTACCTCACAAATCTCCAAGAAGCCTCGGAAAAGAAGAGAATGACAAGTACAACAAAAATTCAGGCTCATAACCTACAAAAATTTGTAGAAGCAAGGGGTGAGTACCAAACCACACGGTACTCAGCAAGTAAACCTCTAAACACAAGCTAAGGGGATGAAATATGGGTACTCCTACCACCCCCAACCGAACCTCCACAACTATAACCTGCATTAAAATCAACCCAACCTAACAGCTCACAGTTTACATAGCACGTAACTCAACAACAACACTTAGACAATTTATATATCCTCCACAAAAACACTTTAACAAATTACATATCCTCAACAACAACACTTTGTATTCAACAATCACAAGTTCCGTAGAAAGGCAATCACAAGATCAGCAAAACACAGTATCAAGTTCACTAATGATAAGTATGTGCAATGTAATGGAATGCAATGTCAAGTATAATGATGCATGTCTGACCTAGTGATATACACCCGCTGTCTCTCAGTCCGGGACCCATGGGGAACATATCTGTCCATGCATCTATCGCGGAGCACGACACGACCCTCGATAATAGTAACCATTGCAGCGCGCGATACGTCCCTCGAAATATAGTATCCATCGCGGCGCGCGATACGTCCCTCGAAATGGTACATCCTCTTAAATTCTCATTATTTCTCAATACACATAACACTTGTCACAACTATGTCTTAAGATAATGCAAATGACATGTTCACACAAATAATGAGGAGATGACCATTTTCATAACATTGCACAATTCACAGCAACACAAACATGATATCACATCAACAATGATTCAACAAGCCTTCAAACTTTTCTCAACACATCAGACATAAACAATTAATCACATTTCCTTTTGTTACCCCTTTTTCATTATTAGAATTAATCAATGTGGACAACTCAACCCACCACCAAATCCCATTACTCCCAAACATATACCACAAGGAAAATACACGCATTTCATACACTTAACAAGAGTTTAGAAATCTACTTGCCTCAAATAGTCGAACAATCACTCTGAACTTGAGCCTTTTCCTTTCTTTGAAGTTCCAATTCAAAGCAATCTATTCAAATAATATCCATAATAAGATTCAAGACGAACAACATCCACATTACCTTGTGTCTAGTCTAGACTCCAAAATTCACTCAAATATATAATCAAGTTCCTAATCTCGATGTCTATTAATATGTCTAACTCCTTTAATTTTCTCCAGATTTCAAGCCTAGGGTTTAGTCTTAAATCCTCCAATTAACATAATTTTAATTGTATTCATATAATACAATACACTTCATGATTAACTACATATCTGAATATATCAAAACTTGAATTATAACTTAATAACTATAAGAAAATCGAGATGCCCAAATAAACCCATAACCTATATCATTACTTACGGACCACTGGCCACAACCTCAATTTAATTTACATAATTATTTTAGCAATTATTTTGTCAAATTATTTGAAAACAATAAACAAGATACTTACCTTTTTTTATTGATTAATTAGCAGATATGCATATTGTACTTTCAATATCATCCTGACACCATTAATACTTAATCATTACTTCCTCCGTCCGGATTGTTTGTCATGTTGCGCTTATCGAAAGTCAATTTGACTAATTTTCAAAAGTAAATTAGATCATATTAATTCGATATTTTTAACAAAAAAATTAGATATTCTAAAACTACATGAAAAGTACTATAAATTACAATTTTTTGCGTATTAATATGATGAAAAAATACATCTTAAAATGTTAGTCAAAGTTTTTATAGTTTGACTCTAAAAATAGAAATCATGACAAACAATTCCGGACGGAGGGAGTATTAGCCAATTTCCTCCCCCAAACCATCAAAAGAACGATCCAACAACATTAAATGCATTTTACTTTTAAATATTAAATTTAATTAAATTCTATTACTCTACATTTTATATTTATATATTTAATACCAAGATGAAACGTGAGTGTTTGCAACAACTTTTAAACATATGGAAAATAAATAAATCATACAAATAAAATATGAAGAAACATGATTTTATTCATCAAGATAGCGGGTACAATTCTGTTGATTCCTTGATTCTACTCTCGTAAGATTTATCCATAATTCGAGGGCCGTTAGTGGCATATTTCTCGAACTAGGATGATTTAGATTTGACCTCTCTATATGAATATTCCATGACTTTTGTGGAATATTTCGAGATCTTGATCTCTTTATGCAATTTTTGAGATGTTTTTTAAGAGAATTTAGTACCCTTTATATAGACATATACTAGGATTTAGGGTTGAGTAGCCTCCAAGAATCTAATTAGAGTTGAACACAATTCGTAGAGTTCCAACTCGAATTGAATGCATATTGTAGAGTCCCACAAAATTTCAATGTCTACAAATGCCCCTGCTTCAAGACTTGTCGGAGTGTAGACTTGATGAAACTCAAAGACGAGGCTTGAAGTACGTACTCATTCTTCCACCTTTGAAGTTTCAGATTTTCAGATTTCTTTTAAGAGAGAAGAGATGAAGGGCAGATTTGGTCCCACTGGGCATGCCAATTTGTTTGCAACAAATTTTAAACATATGGAAAATAAATAAACCATACAAATAAAATATGAAGAAACATGATTTTATTCATCAAGATAGCGGGTACAATTCTGTTGATCCCTTGATTCTACTCTCCTAAGATTTATCCATAATTCAAGGGCCGTTAGTGGCATATTTCTCGAACTAGGATGATTTAGATTTGACCTCTCTATATGAATATTCCATGACTTTTGTGAAATATTTCGAGATCTTGATCGTTCTTGAACTTGATCTTGGAGTTGAACTTGGATATCAGCAACACACAAGATCAAGTTCATCAAATAGAGATAACCAAATATCAAGTACTTTCCAACAACCAATAAAATACATAACCATCACGAATGAAGAATGTCATGGGATGTAATGCAATATGACACCATGAAATGATATGCCTCAAAATATCAAGTACTCTCTCAACCGTATATACATGATACTCCTCGAAAATACATCGATAGTTCATAAACCATGGGGTACTCGCGATATCCATATACTGATACGGACGATCTCCAGGTGTCTGTGCGGACGATCTTAACGCACTATCATAAATCAAATAAATTTCGCACAAACGATCTCCACGTGCCCAAATTATAATCATAACTTCTCTCTCGCACCCACGATCTTCATGTTTCCAAATAATCATAATTCGATCTTAACACGGACGATCTCCACGTGTTAGACCTTTACTCACACTCAATCTTATGTCAATGCATGTGCACAATATGATTTCAATAAAAAAAAAAAAGATGATGCAACATCTCAATAAATCAAATGTCACTATGACATATAATCACCTCAATTATCACAATTATACGGGATCAGTAAAGAACACAATCACACATAATAAATCAAGTCAATAATATATCATCAAATGCCCCTATGCTTTGACATTTTCAGATTTCAATCCACATTCTATAGTAATAATCTTTGTCTTTATCACACCGGTACTCGTACCATTCTCTATCCATCACACACAAACAATTAATCACATTGCCTTTTATTACCCCTTTTCATCATTAGAATTAATCAAGGTGGACAAGTCAATCCTTTATTAAGTCTCATTACTCCCAAACACATACCACAAGGAAATACACGGATTCCATACACTTAGCAAGGGTTCAGCACTTGCCTCAATTGATTAACAATTCATTCCGAGATTTGAGTCTGCCTCTTTCGTTGAACTTCCAACTCAAAACAATCTATTCACATTAATAATCACAATAAAATTTCGAAACTAACAACACCATATTACTATAAGTCTAGATTAGACCCATAAAAACTCATCAAAACCTATAGTCATGTTCTAAAATTTTATGCCAATTAACATATATTCTTAGCTTCAAGCCTAGGATTTAGTCTTAATTTCTCCGACTAACATAACCTTAATGGTGTTCAAATACTACGATACACCTAATATTTTATTACCTATCTTAATATATCAAAATTTGACTTATCATGTGATAATTAAAATAAGTTAACAGATGAAACTCACTATTTACAAACCTAATCCTTGTTGCAGAAACATATTCCAGCACTAACTATATTTATTACTCCTTCGGTTTCACAAAGAATGACATAGTTTGACTTGGCACGGAGTTTAAGAATATAAAAAAGACATTGGAATCTTGTGGTCCTAAATTAAAGTCAGGTCAAATGTACACAATTGTCCTTTGATCTTGTGGCCTTAAACCTGCGACGAGGAAAGTTCAAATTAAAATTTTACCAAAAAAATAAAGAGGTCATTCTTTTTTAAATGGGAAAATTACGCGGCTAAGCAAACTTATACTATTTAATTATTCATCATAGCTATAGTTTGCTATAATTACCACTTGCGACTAACATTATACATTAATTACGTGGGTTGACTTCGAGTTTGTATAATTAGTCATGTTTGTATATGTATAATTCACCAAGATATACAAATACATATGTATAATATACAATTTTTTAATCTATATACATATACAATTCACCTCTCTCCCACTCTCTACCCTCTCTCTCTCGCCTCTCGCCTCCCTCTCTCAATCTCGCTCGCCTCTATCCTCCCTCTCTCAATCTTGCTCGCCTCTCTCCTCCCTCTCCCAATCTCTCTTGCCATTTATACAAATGTATATGTATAATATACAGTTATATACAATTATATACATTTACAATTCACCTCTCTCCCACTCTCTGCCCTCTCTCTCTCGCCTCTCTCGATGTCGCTCGCCTCTCTCCTCCCTCTCCCAATCTCTCTTGCCATATATACAAATATATATGTATAATATACAATTATCTAACCAATATACATATATAATTCACCTTTCTCCACTCTTTTTCCCCTCTCTCTCGCCTCTCTCATCTCTCTCCCAGTCTCGCTCGCCTCTCTCCTCCATATAACATGTAGCTACAAATTGTAATTATCAAACTATAGCTATAGAGAGTAATTAATTATTTTTAAGTGGCTATATGTGAAAATTTCCCTTTTTAAATAGACTAAAAAGGAAAAGAGGTCATTTTTTTTTAAACGGAGGAAACATTTAATGTTCCAACAATTAATTACCCACTCGTTGGCCAATGATTAGACCTCAATGTCATCAATTTTGTTTTGACAATAGTCATGAAAATAATTGTGTTACAGTGCACCAACTAATTTGTCAATTAAGTTAATAATTACGTTCTATTCCATCTAATTCACTAATTGTAATATAAAATTCAATTGGAAATTTGCTTACCTGAGGCCTTGTCATTCTCTCCTTTAATGGTCGAGTCGCAGTTAGCATTTCGCCTAATTCTTTTTTAATTAATTAGGGTAAATAATTATAATTCATGAATAAATAAAAGTTAATTCTAATAGTTTATTTTTATAAATATATATAAATATTTTCTGCCAATTTTTCAAGATAAATATACGTATATACACATGATTTATTTTCCCAAGTTAATGAGGTGGATCACCTCCCCTCCTAATAGTATGTTCGTCCTTTTTCTTTATTTGAGTTAATTTTTGTGTTTTTTTTTTTTCATTTTTATTTTGGTTTCCAATACGTATCTAAGACTCTTTATTCACTAACTTAGAATGCTTTTTTCTTTCTTCCATTTCCAATTTTAAGTGTAAAAGAATGCAATTCATAACTTTGTTTCCTAGTTTTCGTAGCAAGTATATGGTTCATTTTGTCAAATTTACGTAATACACTTTCTTTAATAGTTTATCTTTTTATTACACTTTGTAATTTAAAATAGGAAAAATTATGCGGATAAGCAAACTTATACTATTTAATTACTCATCATAGCTATAGTTTGCTATAATTATCACTCGCGACTAATATTATACATTAATTACGTGGGCTGACTTCGAATTTGTATAATTAGTCATGTTTGTATATGTATAATTCGCTAGGATATACAAATAAATATGTATAATATACAATGTTTTAGCCTATATACATATACAATTCATCTCTCTCCCACTCTCTTCCCTCTCTCGCTCGCCTCTCTCCTCCCTCTCTGAATCTCGCTCGCCTCTCTCCTCCCTCTCCCAATCTCGCTTGCCATTTATACAAATGTATATGTATAATATACAGTTATATACAATTATATATATACATATACAATTCACCTTTCTCCCACTCTCTGCCCTCTCTCGCTCGCCTCTCTCCTCCCTCTCTCAATCTCGATCGCCTCTCTCCTCTCTCTCCCGGTCTCGCTTGCCTCTCTCCTCCCTCTCCCAATCTCTCTTGCCATATATATAATTTCATATGTATAATATACAATTATCTAATCAATATAACTATACAATTCACCTTTCTCCCACTCTTTTCCCCCTCTCTCTCGCCTCTCTCCTCTATCCTCTCTCTCCCAGTCTCGCTCGCTTCTCTCCTCCAAATAACATGTAGCTACAAATTGTAATTATCAAACTATAGCTATGGAGAGTAATTAATTATTTTTAAGTGGCTATATATGAAAATTTCCCATTAAAATAATTACTTCAAATTGTTTGTCGTAAATCAAAATTTTCACTTTATTATTTTTCTTCTAAAATTCTATATTCAATAAAATAATATCACTACATACCTGAGACGAATATAGAATGCTAAATAGCTAGAAATTTAAAAAAATTATAATATCTTTTTTATTTTAAAATAATTGATCTTTTTTCCATTTTCAATTAAAATGTATTAAAATTAAAAGGGTAAGAATATTCAAAAAGATAAAATAACATTCTGGCCAAATTTTCTTGCCAAAAAGATTTTTCCATAAGAATATATACATCCTATATCATTTCTTATGAATAAAAACATATCTCATTTAATTAAGAGAAAAAAACACGAATAGCGAATTTAAATTAAGAATGGATATTACAAATTTTAATAAGATTTTTTAATTTTCAATCCTAACAATTTAAGAAACAAATTTAACTAATGGAAAATGTATTTAATAATTTTCTACTGTTAATTAATTAGTCATCCCCCCACCCCCACCCCCACCCCCAATAAATATAGCGTTAACATGATATATTAGTTCCACAATTTTATTCCACTGAGTTGATATTTTTTAAATTATCAATCAAACGATTTTTTCCCCACAATTTTATTGGTGTTCCTTCTTTCTTTAGTATATACTCCCTTTGTCCGGTATTGTTTGTTATGGTTTCTATTTTTAGAGTCAAACTATAAAAACTTTGACTAACATTTTAAGATGTATTTTTTCATCATATTAATATGCAAAAAATGTAATTTACAGTATTTTTCATATAGTTTTAGAATATCTAATTTAATTGTTTTGTTTAAAATATCGAATTAATGTGATCTAATTTATCTTTAAAAATTAGTCAAATTGACTTTCGATAAGCGCAACATGACAAACAATTCCGAACGGATGGAGTATATTTTATCTCAGAAATATCCAATTTACTAATTTTTTTCCAAATAATCATCCTATATTATATCATGTAATATAAATTTTTAATTTTTTAAAATTTTTTATTTAATATGAAATTATATTTTATTCTAAATTTCTAAAGAACAACTACGAACAATTGAAAAAACAAATCAACAAGCATAATCGCAATTACAGCTTCTCTAAATCATACACTAATTCTTTTTTCGAATATAGTTAAACCTAGAAATGACCTACCGAATTACTAAATTATTGTTGTGATTTTTAAAATTATTATGTTATGCATGTTTTAATCGAAAAAGGTAATTTTTTATAAGAGTTTCGACCTTTTTTAGAGTCGCCACTTAATTTTTAAGAAAAATCAAGAAAACTTCTGTTTTCAAAAGACTTAACAGAAAAATCGTTTGAAAACTTTAAAAGGGTTCGGAGATTCCTATTTATATCTTAGGAAGGTGTTAGGCACCTAAAATATTCGCTTAAAACGGTTATCCAACAACTAACTTAATTTGGCTAAACTTACAATTGCGATAAAAGTATTTCTTAGAGTTGTCTAGAAATGAATGCCAAAAAATCACTTAAGATTGTTTTGAAAGCGAAAAATTATCAAAGTGAATTTTTGCAAAATTATTGGTTTTAAGTTGATAAAACATTTAAGGCGTTATGCGGGGATCGGATTTTCTAACTTTAAAATTAACAAAAAAATAAATCAGATAAAACAATTAAAGCAAGTAAAGAGGGAGAGGGAAAGAGATTTGGGTCCAAATCCGGGTTCTGTTCGCCTTGACCGGTTTTTGGACCCACCTGTTTTGGGTTTTTGACCCATTTTCTTTTTGGGTTTCGACCCATTTTGTACCTGTCCTAAACTAAACAAATAATTACACAAAATAAATAAAGTAAAGTAAAAGACGACAAGGGCTTATGCCCGAAAATAAATACAATACGAAACAACAACAAAATAAAATGGTTTTCTAATTCGTCTTCTCCGACTATCTTCCATTCTTTCAAGCTTCGAAACCTGCCCACTATTTTTATGGTTTGACTCAAGAGGGAATTTGAGCCTCCATGGCTCTCGAAATACGAGGAGATTGAGTTCATGACAAACTCGGACAGATTCACATGCAACGAAGAACAAAAATAAAAATTAGTACTAAACAATAACATCTCCGAATCATATCTTAAGGATGATTAACAGATCCCCAAAGAATAAATATAAATAATTGCAACTTAACACCTTGAAGTAAAATAAATAAATAATTAAAATGGATAAGAGAAAACAATTGACGCCATTAATTTTATCCAAAAGCACATATAATAGATGGCAGTAACATTCGAAACATGTAACAATCTTAGAAATAACAATAATAATGATGCATGAACAACCATACGAATATTTTAAGTCATTCAAGTTGGCGAGTAACTTCAAATATATTAAGAACATGAATAATCCCGACATTTTTTCCTTACAACTATATAAATGTTTTAAATCTGCTTCCTTTCAGTATTAACTATAAAGATAGTATCGAAGTAATCATAGACAAAACGTATACAGAAAACTTTATGAAGACCAAATTTTTTATTGAAAAGCAGATGACCAGGCTAAGAAACATATGTATAAAAGACATTGTCTAAATTAATTTGATACGAACGAAAATATCGAGCCTTTAGCCACGGATTCGCATCTGTCCACCTGATATACTATGCTAAGTTTACATATTCACTTAATGAGAAATACGACAACTTATTTTAAGCAGAATTAGTGACATGGACTTGATCAAAATAGATAGAAAGTGCGAATTTTCAATTAGAACCAGAGATTTTCAGAACTTATCAAATGACAAAAGAGAAGCTAAAATAACAAAGAAGAAAGAAAATTTTTCCAGATTTGAGCTAACCAACTTATTAGGCAAAACTAGATTTAGGTCAGAGTGAATCCACGCCTACATGATATCATGTTGAATATGGGTAAACCAAACGTTATATTAGTACAAAATCTACACAAAGTTTGTAAGATGAAGACATGCTAAAATCTGAAAAAATCAAACAAGAGAACAAAATCTGGTCAAAACTATCCGTCTTCACAAAAGTATAATGGGAGGCTTATCCCAGGAAATTACTAGAACAACTACATTAATGAAATTGATTCAACTCATACTCGGTGAACCAGTGGCCGAAGTTAGAAGCCTTCGGAACAACATGAGAAAATAACTGGAGGGTTCAAATAACAAGAAGATAGCCTCGAATACTCGCATTTAAATTTAAACAGTGAAGTCACAACAGAGAAAAAAAAAATTTTATCAAACCATTTTGTCTACCCACAAGCTCGTGAAGCTTCATTTATACATGCTTAAGACTAACTAAACCATGTAAATCTCTGTAAGCTATTCCAAGGAGCAAATAACATTCGAGCAAACTACTGGAAATTAATCTTAGAAGAAAAGTCAATAGGCTGCACCCAACAAGAAATCACTGTCAAACACTAAAACAAAATCTATCTACAGAAGCCTGGAGGTACTAGCTTATCATAAAAAAAAACAGAAAATTAGATGTAGCGATTCGGCCAAATTATCTTAACAACAAATGACCATAAATAATTAACCAAGGCAGCCCCATTCTCAAACTGGCATGTTGGACATAAACACAAATAGGCATGAATAAATACAACACACAAAGAGAATAGCGAACGGTACTCAAACGAGTAGCGGAGAAACACCAACGCTAGGTACAAACTTATTGAATACAACTACACCAACTAATGGAATCATCTAAGAACAAATATATCACACTAAAACATTTAACAAATCCACGACAAAAATAAATAAATAAAAAGTAATGAGGCTCTTCCGACATCGAAACATATCATCTTTTTACAAAACAGAAAAAGGTGAAGAGAGTATCAAGAAGGAGACGACAGTACCTTCTTTTGGGCAGCACAACTGAGAACTCGAGCAAGGAAGACAAGCAATGGACGACCTTCACCACGCGATCAATATTAGCGAACAGCGGCAAGGATCCAGGTGAAATCTCGAGTTACAAGCAGACCCTAAGAGAATCTAGACAGAGAGTTCAAGCCAAACCCTAAAGCTATTGCATCTACCCTCTCCGAAATATACTTGTTGTGTATTTAAACACCAAAGTTTTTGATATTCTTTGCGAATTTTTCTGCTAAAATAATGAAATTCTAGCCCCTTTTCCCCCTGTTCTTCTCTGTCTGTATTTTCTTTTTTTCTTCAAATTTTTCCCCCCCTCTTACAGATGGCTGAAAAAATCTTATATAGGGAAAGATTAGGGTTCAGAAAAGATGGGGGGAAACAAACGGGTTCGGATTCGAGGCCCATTCCTGAATTCAAAATTTTTTGAAATCTTTCACCAAAATGGCCGAACAAGCTTTTCTGAGGCTCCTGACTCATTCCAAAAGAGGGAAGGGGAAAAACGACGCTCCGGATTGATTCCGCTGTCCTTGACAAACGACGTGGCATCATCTCTACGTATCAAGGACAGCCTGCCCTGCTGCAACAACTGCCTTTGCCAAAAACTCGGCTGGAACAGTACGACGGAGAGAGACGTTGGAGAAAAGACGAAAATCACAGCGTACTAGCCTGCTCCTTGCTATTTCCGTCTATCGCCGCGTATCTTCGTGAACTCGTCACTGCGTGCTCTAGCGTGAGGCGCGTGGAAGGGGTTGTTACGTCGATCACGCGCGAAATGGCCTGGAGTTGAGTAACGTCGTCGCTGGTCATCGTTTTTCTTTTTGCTGCTGTACGTTTCTGTTGTTCCTCCCGTCCATCTCGTGGCTGAGCTCTTTGTGAGCAAGATTTTGGGCCGGGTAAGGGAATTAATTGGTGGGCTGGGTATGCTGAAATTTGAAAACGAAAGAGAAAACTTATTTGGGAGATGGGCTGAAGTTGGGGGCAATAAGGGCTGATGAGAAATAAATGGGCTGGAATTTTAATCAAAGTGGGCTGAAGGAGGATAAAAGGTTGGGCTTGGGAGTTAAAGGACAACTGCTGGAAATTGTTAAGGATATTACAAATTTAGCCAAATTAAATTATAATTGGCCAATTTGATTAAATTTTAAAAATAAGACAAATTAATACAACTAATTAACAAGCCTCTTAAGTTTAATAATATAAAAAAAAAATAATTGATTCGGATATAAACTAAGGAATCAAAATATAAGCTAAAATAATTAATCAAATATCCGTACAATATATTATTATATCTTCTTGATTTTTAAATAATTATATGAATAATTAGGTGAGATATATACGCTAGCTGAAACAAATAAAAAACGCCAAACTTTAAACGCGATCTAAAATATATTTAACTATTATTTTGTATTATTTATATATATACTAATTTATAAAAATTAATTATTTTAAATTGTTTAAACTCGAGAAGCTCGATAATTAATTACTATCGAGGAGGGTCAAAATTTGGGTGTCAACAACTGTCCCTCATTTTACTTGGATTGATGCAAGAAATTTGAGGAAAATGAAATTGACCAAGCCAATTTTGACCGACCAGATATTCATCTTTTGGGAAAGGGATTTGGTAAGGGCTTTAGGAATTATGGCCGAACCCTGAAAATGGGTTTCCTACATATCTCAAGCTATATGAGAATTCAGGCCACTTGTAGTTCGATACGCTTGATTTAACGCACGATTTTGAAAGAATTCAAAGTCATCTCGACACCGGATTATGAAGGTATCGAAATGCTCGAGAATAAGATTCGAGAGCGAAAGTTGGAATACAGCCGAGTTTTCAACATTGAGCTCACCTACATATCCTTAAACCATAGGAATCAGGCTGTTTGTAGTTCGACTCAATCGATTGAAAAGGGAATCTATTATGTTAAATAACCTTTGGTTCTAGACAAATGACAAAATTAAACGAGGATGAAAAGGAGGCTTATAACCTCTTAGCCATGAATGTGGAGCTCTTCACATCCATAGGTAAGAACTTATATGGACATAATTTCCAAAACTCTTGGTGCATTGTCACTCAGATTGGAAACTTGCTTCCGGTAGACACCAAAATTTCCGGATGCGAGACCAAAACTGACAAAAGCCAAAGAAAAACCCACATGCCTACAGATAGGGGTGTGGTTTAATTGTGGTGGAAATCGCTCCTCTGCTCGCGTCCTAAGAGTTTGATATTCCTCTTTGGACTATGTCCCAGTTCGCTGCTAAGAAAAAGTTCCATATTGTGCTGCATCCTTTTTGATGTCGTCCGCACCTGTGGTATGTTTTGGAGAATTCATCCTTTCGGATGCTCTCGACGAAGACCGAGATAAAACTCGTCAGCATAAAAAATGTAATTTAAATGGCAGACAGTGTCTTTTACCGTGTTGACACTTAATCGTTCTCCTCGACATTTGACGTCAACTCGATTGGTTTAACGTAAAGCAAATAAAGCTTATGTCTTGTGTTTGCAATGTAATCTTCAATGTACTCTTCATTTGATGTCGAAATAAATAAAACTGATGAAGTGTCGATATTTTCTCTTGATATCGTCTTCGATGCTCTTCTTGATGCTTACTTTTAACATAAATAAAAGAAATGCAGTTGATGCCGGTGGGTGAATACTTCTCTTAAGATGCACGATTTTACTGTGGTAGTGCATGATTTCTGGCGGGGTATGTATATCTTCCGGCGATGCATAATTTTCTGTGAGGCATGAAATCTTTTCGCGATGCATAAATTCCGCAAGGCATGAAATCTTCTTGCTATGTATAAATTTCTGCGAGGCATGAAATCTTCTCGCGATGCATAAATTCCGCAAGGTATGAAATCTTCTTGCGATGTATAAATCTCTGCGAGGCATGAAATCTTCTCGCGATGCATAAATTCCGCAAGGCATGAAATCCTCTTGCGATGTATAAATTTCTGCGAGGCATGAAATCTTCTCGCGATGCATAAATTCCGCAAGGCATGAAATCTTCTTGCGATGTATTAATCTCTGCGAGGCATGAAATCTTCTCGCGATGCATAAATTCTGACTCGCAATGCATGATCTTCCGCGATGCATGATTATTAACTCGCGATGCATGATTATTAACTCGCGATGCATGATCTTCCGCGATGCATGAGTATTGACTCGCGATGCATGATCTTCCGCGATGCATGAGTATTGACTCGCGATGCATGTTCTTCCGCAATGCATGAATATTGACTCGCGATGCATGATCTTCCGCAATGCATGAATATTGACTCGCGATGCATGATCTTCTGTAGGGCATAAATATTGACTCGCGATGCATGATCTTCTGCAGGGCATAAATATTGACTCGCGATGCATGATCTTCTGCAGGGCATAAATATCCTCTTGTGATTAAATCTTGGTGTCATCCTTGGTACCAAATGAAGATAGTGTTTAAATCGAGCAACGTAGCGATCTTCTGAGTATCTTCTGGATAATCATGTCATCCTAATTGACGCTAATGGTAAATGACTTTCGGATAGTATATCGTCTTGATCGGCAACAATATAAATTACCCCTACGGGTAATGTATAATCTTGATCGACAATAAAGTGAATAAACCTTCCAGGTAATGTACATATCATATCTGACATTATGATGCAAATGACGTCTTTTATGGCAACCGTAAACTCTTCCTCGATTGATTCACCTTCGAATCTAGCTTGACGTTCCTTATAAACTTCATGTTGTTGGGAATTGACTGAAATAAACAAATCATGTTCCCAGGTCTTCGATGTCAGTAATATAACATGGTTCCTGCAATCCAGGAAACTATTAATTTTGGGAGAGTTTTCTCCTCCCTTGACTTCTCCATATTTATCGATCGGAGGAATCTGCTGATATCAAAGCAAAGATGTAAACCTACATCCACAGAAAAATTATTAGTTTTAAAACAAACTGATCTGTGTCGATTCTTCAATCGTCCGCTCCTCGTCCTGCTATCTCTGGTTGTTTTCCAGATCTCCCGGCTCTTGATAGATAAGACAAAATGTTTTATGCCAAAACAAATAAAACATAAAAGGAAAAAATTTTAAGAAAATAAATTTTCGAGAAGTAATATTTTAAAAAGGGTCACTGCCAAATGTCATGTCACGTCAGGCTTAGCGAACTTCTTTGAGTTTGGGTGCTTGGAGGTTTACTCGCTGGGGAGTATTTACAATCACTCCAGACTGTCGATAAACCTATGTTGAAATTTTGAGGCCATCCTCAAAATTCTGTCCCAGTTATAAGTTATGGCTTATCTTCAACTGTCGGTAAGTAAATCATGGAATTTTCGAGGTCCTCTCGAAAATTCTGTCCCAGTTGCAATTTGAAGTATTTTCAGTCTTGGCTTGCTGAGGAAAAATCTTCTTCTTCGAGAATTTTTGAGTCCCTCTCAAAAATTCTGTCCCAGTTTCTATTACAAGAGGAATAGAAATCTTACGGGAGATATGACCGAACCCTTGTGGTGCCTACGTATCCCGTTGAGGCAGGAATCAGGCCAAACGTAGTTCCCTCAAGGCTAACATCAATAAGAAAATTACAAAGGAACCGACCGAGACCGACATAGGCCGCCTACGTATCTCATTCTTGAGAATTCAGGTCGAACGTAGTTCAAATACAAGGAAATATTTAAAAGGGAATAAAGGGGTGACCGAGGCCGACATAGGCCGCCTACGTATCTCATTCTTGAGAATTCAGGTCAGACGTAGTTCATTACAAGAGGGATAAAATTTTAAACAAAACAAATACAAGCAAAATGGAACAATTACAAGTAAATGACAGAAAAACAAACTGAAACTTTACACATAGTATCTCTTGACAGCATCTGAGTTGATTGGTTTCGGCCATGCGGTGCCATCCATCTCCGATAGGACCAACGCACCTCCAGATAATACTTTGCGAACCATGTGCGGCCCTTGCCAATTTGGTGCGAATTTTCCTTTGTACTCGTCTTGATGAGGAAAAATGCGCTTAAGTACTAATTGACCAATTTCAAAATTTCTGGCTCTGACTCTCTTGTGGAAAGCACGAATCATTCTCTGTCGATATAGTTGACCATGACAAACGGCAACCATTCTCTTTTCGTCAATCAAAGTTAACTGATCAATTCTTTTGCTAACCCTTTCAGCATTACTCAGCTCGGCTTCTTGTATAATTCTCAAAGAGGGTATCTCAACTTCGGCGGGTATGACTGCTTCTGTTCCGTACACTAACAAGTAGGGAGTGGCCCCAGTCGACGTTCGGACAGTCGTCCGATAACCCAACAAAGCATATGGCAGCATCTCATGCCAACCTCGGTGATTATCGATCATTTTCCTCAAGATCTTCTTGATATTCTTATTGGCGGCTTCTACAGCTCCATTCATTTGAGGACGATAAGCGGTTGAGTTTCGATGAGTAATCTTAAACTGCTCACATATCTCTCTCATCAGGTGACTATTGAGATTTGCACCGTTATCAGTAATGATGGATTCTGGCACTCCAAATGTGCATATTATATTATTGCGAACAAAATCAGCTACAACTTTCTTGGTGACCGATTTGTATGAAGCTGCTTCCACCCACTTAGTGAAGTAATCAATCGCAACCAAGATAAATCTATGTCCATTGGAAGCGGCCGGCTCTATCAGACCGATGACATCCATGCCCCAAGCTACAAACGGCCAAAGTGAACTCATAGCATTAAGTTCGTGAGGCGGCACTCGTATCAAATCACCGTGCACTTGACATTTATGACACTTCTGCACAAACTTGCAACAATCATTCTCCATAGTCATCCAGAAATAACAGGCTCGAAGGATTTTTCGTGCTAAAGTGAGCCCATTCATATGCGTTCCACACACTCCAGCATGTATCTGTTCAACAAGCTTTGCAGCTTCAACTGCATCGACACATCTGAGGAGACCCAAATCTGGAGTTCTCTTATAAAGGACTTCTCCACTTAAAAAGAAATTGAGAGCCATGCGGCGTATCGACTTCTTTTGGTTGGATGTTGCATCTTCAGGATAAGTTCCAGACTCCAAATACTTCTTTATATCAAAATACCAAGGCAAACCGTCAGGTTCTGCTTCAACATGTGAACAGTGGACTGGATGCTCTTTCAACTCTATATTCAAAGGATCAATATAATCAGTATCCGGATGTTTGATCATTGACGCAATGGTGGCAAGAGCATCAGCCAACTCATTCTGTATTCTGGGAGTATGTCTAAATTTGATCTTACGAAATCTTTTGCATAGCTTCTGTACATACTGCACATACGGTATAATCTTTGGGTTTTTCACGGCCCACTCTCCTTGAACTTGATGAATCAACAAGTCTGAATCTCCAATGACGAGTAACTCGTAGACATTCATGTCGATGGCCATTTTCAAACCAAGAATACAAGCTTCGTATTCGGCCATGTTGTTCGTGCTATTAAATCGGAGCTTAGCTGCCATAGGGTAGTGCTGACCAGATTCTGACACTAAGACTGCTCCGATGCCTTTCCCTTGATGATTTGCCGCTCCATCAAAAAATAATCTCCACCCAGGATATGCTTCAGAAATATCTTCACCCACAAATGACACTTCTTCATCGTGAAAATAAGTCTTAAGCGGCTCATACTCTTCATCAACAGGATTTTCTGCAAGATGATCAGCCAAGGCCTGTGCTTTTATTGCCTTCTGGGTCACATACACAATATCAAATTCACTCAACAGCATTTGCCACTTAGCTAACTTTCCTGTTGGCATCGCCTTTTGGAAAATATACTTCAACGGATCCATTCTGGAAATAAGATATGTGGTATAAGAAGACAAGTAATGCCTCAACTTCTGAGCAAGCCAAGTCAAAGCACAGCATGTTCTCTCCAACAGAGTGTAACGAGACTCATATGGAGTAAACTTCTTGCTTATGTAATAGATAACCCTTTCCTTCTTTCCTGTCTTGTTGTGTTGACCGAGCACGCATCCGAATGCACTATCTGAGACGGATAAATATAGCAGCAGAGGACTCCCTTCTCGTGGAGGAACTAATACCGGTGGATTTGACAAATAGCTCTTGATAGCATCAAAAGCAGTCTGACACTCTTTAGTCCACTTCGTTGGAGCGTCTTTCTTCAACAACTTGAAGATAGGCTCACACACCACGGTTGATTGAGCTATGAATCGACTAATGTAGTTCAACCTCCCTAAGAAACTCATCACCTCTTTTCTCGTCTTCGGCGGAGGTAACTCTTGAATTGCTTTAATCTTAGAAGGATCGAGTTCGATACCCCTTCTGCTGACTATAAACCCCAACAACTTGCCGGCTGGCACCCCAAAAGCACATTTGGCGGGATTTAACTTGAAGTTGTAACGACGCAAACGATCAAAGAACTTCTTCAAATGCATCAAGTGGTCCGAACTCTCGCGGGACTTGATTATGACGTCATCCACATATACTTCAATCTCCTTATGAATCATGTCATGAAATATGGTAGTCATAGCCCTCATATAGGTAGCACCAGCATTCTTGAGGCCAAATGGCATCACTCTGTAGTGATATACACCCCACGGTGTAATAAAAGCTGTCTTTTCCGCGTTTTCTTCATCCATCAAAATTTGGTGATAACCTGCATAACAATCCACAAATGACTGCATTTCATGCCTAGCACAGTTATCGATCAAAATATGAATATTTGGCAACGGGAAGTTATCCTTAGGGCTAGCTTTGTTGAGATCTCTGTAGTCGACACAAATTCTGATTTTCCCGTCTTTTTTGGCGACCGGAACAACATTCGCCAACCATGTTGGGTATTGAGTCACTTCTACTAGCCGAGACTCAATCTGCTTGGTGATCTCTTCTTTAATCTTTAAACTCAACTCAGGCTTGAACTTCCGAGTTTTTTGCTTCACCGGCTCAAACCCTGGATTAATCGATAATTTGTGAGACACCACATCGGTACTCAACCCTTGCATGTCATTGACTTCCCAAACGACACATTAATGTACTCATCAAGCAAGTGAATCAGTCCTTTCCTTTGATCCTCACTCAAGTGAATACTGATTTTAACCTCTTTGACACATTCTTGGTTGCCCAGGTTTACCGTTTCAGTTTCTTCTAAATTTGGTTTATACTGATTTTCAAACTGACGAAATTCCTTGGCAACATACTCTGGTTCCTCACTTTCCTCTCCGTAATCATCAACCTCATCATCACCTGCCTCGTTTTGTTCATTCAGCTCGTGACATGACATGACATTGGCAGGTTTAAAGTTTACCTTACTGAAACCATAAATAAACGAAGTTAGAAAATCAAAGCATGACAGATGATTAAATAAATCGGATTAAAAAATAAAAGAGGCTTTCATAAAAATTGAAAAACAATGCAAACTTTCGCCATGGCAGAGCCATATTGCCTTTTTGAACATCACGACGGGAATTTAAAAGTTCAAATAGTTAAAACACAAAATGGCGGGTCTCGGGCCTCTTCCGGACTACCACCGATTAAAACATGCATAAAATGATGCCCTTCTACCAAGGAGTTTGGGAGACCAGGATGGGCGTGGAGGTCCAGTTCTGCAACGTCTCTCCGGGCTCAGCATCACGGAATCCTGTCAGCTCGACCTCTTCTTCAATAATAGCATCTATCTCTTCAAAAAGGCCACAGATTCCTTCCCTAAAGTCTTCAGGCTCGGCATACTCTCGGATCGGAAAGGATTGATACAGATGCGGGATCGGCTTGTCCAACTCTTGATCATTTTTCTTCTTCATCTTCATATCGTCATCTGTGGGGGTGTACCCTAAACCATATCTGGATCCCTTAACGAGGACCGGAACAGGCTCAATAATTCCTTGGGAATCTTTTCCCAATCCGAAACCTGGTTTGAAACCATTCTGCAGCATCACAGTGGCTATCATTTTGTATACGGCTGGCATGGGTGTCTGTGGGGCCAAGTCTTCACCAGTGGCATTCACCAGCTCCACTGTGTAAAAGTCTGTACCTCGCGGTATTTCATCAATGATCGGCACATGTCTGCCCGAGTGACTTCCCTCGCCGTGAATAACCAACTCTTCATTCTTCCACACAAGCTTCATCATTTGATGGAGAGTAGAGGGAATGGCTCCCGCCATATGAATGAAAGGCCTTCCCAGAAGAAGGTTGTAACTTGTATCAATATCTAGGACTTGGAACTGTGTGCTGAACTCTGCCGGACCCACTTGGATGACCAGATTTACCGCTCCCAAGGTATCTCTTTGGACCCCATCAAAAGCCCTTACGTTGACTTGGTTTTGCTCCAACTTTCCCAAATCAAAACGTAACTGCTTCAGTGTCGACAATGGACAAATATTTAAGCCAGATCCGTCATCTACCAAGACACGATTTATGACCTTCTCACGACATATCACAGTGATGTGTAGTGCCTTGTTATGTGACCTCCCTTCAATAGGCAGCTCATCGTCACAAAAGCTGATTCGGTGCCCTCGCATAACTTGATGAATCATGGCAGCCACGTTATCACTACTTGTACCTGAGGGTACGTATGTGTCATCGAGAGCTTTCATTAAAGCCCGCCTATGTGATTGAGAGCTCATCAGCAGGGCCCATACGGAGATCTGAGCCGGAGTCTTCTCTAGATGTTTGACGATGGAATAATCCTTTGGTTGCATCCTTCTCCAGAATTCTTCCGCTTCTCCTTCGCTTATCGGCCTCTTAGCCTGGTCCTTCTTCTGTCCTCCGAGAGCAAGCTCGTCAGGAGTGTAACACCTTCCAGACCTGGTCATGCCTTGAGCAGCAGCGGTTTCAATAACAAACTTAGGCTTGACGAGAGTTTCTGATGGCACCAAGGCAACAACCTTTGCAGGTGTCAAAATAACAAACTCTCTCTTTTCTTTGACGCTTAAAGAAGCGACAGCCCTTTCCAAGTCCTCATGCACAATGGGGGTAATCATCTTTGTTCCACATCCGTCTTCATCCGTTTCAATCATATTAACATTGCCCCCTCCATGATTCGGTAACGGGTTTGTATTGACATTTGGTGCCGTCGGTTGGAGAGAAACTACCTCCTGATCGATCAGGTCCTGGATTTTGTGCTTAAGGTTGATACAATCTTCCGTGTCATGTCCAACACTGTTGGAATGATAAGCACATCTTTGATCTGGCTTGTAGAACTTTGAATTGACATCCACGGGCTTGGGACCCACAGGATGGATGTATCCAGCCGCGGCTAGTCTCTCAAATAGTTTGGTCCGGCTTTCAGCAAGTGCAGTGAAATTCCTTGGGGGCCTTTTTTCAAATCTGGGTCGGGAAGGGTCATAACCACTTTGCTGAGGGGGAGGCACCTGCTGATAATTTCGGGTATTCGGACGAGGAGCTTGGCTTCTAGGATAAGGGTTTGTTTGATAATTTGGCGATGGAGCTTGGTAATTTGGGAGGGGTTTTTGATATAATGGAGCTTGGACTTGATAAACGGGTGACGGTGATAGGTAGCTCGACTGTATATTGGCACAGTTGGGAGCAATATTCTGATAAGGGGATGGAATCTGGTAAGGTTGAGGGTAATTTGGGTATATGGGGGAAAGATTTTGGAGATTAAGGGGGGGACTCTGATACAATGGAACTTGAGCGTTTGGATAGGTGGGGGTAGTATTATGGTTATTGGGAAGATTGGATTGCGGGTAGTAGGCTTGGTGAGACTTTTGGGAAGGCCTGGAACGATCTTGGGAATGTGACGAGTTTCTGGGGGTTTTTCTTCCCCCATACGAGACAGCGGCAACTTTCTCTCTTTTCTTCTTCATCAATCCTGAAGATCCAGGTGACGCGGATACACGGGATATATTCCCCGATTTCAAACCATCTTCGATAGTCTCACCAATTTTGACTATCTCGGCGAATTTAGCTCCGACTAGCAACATGATTCTGTCGTAGTATTCCGGCTCCTGCACCCGCACAAACACTTCCACAATCTCTTTCTCTGTCATGGGCGGCCTTACTCTTGCTGCTTCCTTCCTCCATCTATAGGCAAACTCCCTATAGCTTTCACTTGATTTCTGCTTCATCTTCTCTAGAGAATACCTATCGGGAACTATCTCAATATTGTATGCAAATCGGTCAATGAAGTCTTTGGCCAGCGCATTCCAACTGGGCCACTGCCTGGTTTCGTGTGACGTAAACCACTCGAGGGCCTCCCCACATAGACTTCGGCTGAAAAGCCGCATCAACAAGGCCTCATCCCTGCCAACTCCCACGAGCTGGTCACAATATGCTCTCAGATGAGCCATGGGGTTGCCTACTCCCCCAAAGGTGTCAAACTTCGGAATTTTGAATCCTTCGGGAAGGTTCAAATCTGGGTGGATGCACAACTCTTCGTAACTGAGTCCAACAACGTCTGGGATGCATTGTAGCTCTTTCATAGCCCTTTTGATTTCCTCTTTTATATCAATCTTCGCATCCTCCTTTGCCTTTCATTCTCTTTCCTGTTCTTCATAGTGATCCAACTCAGAACCGTGCACCTCGTGCTCGGCAGGAACGGGAACTTGGAAGGTGGCTCTTTTTGGGAGGGGTGGGGCTATAGAGGGACTTGGAGCATTTTGGGCGGTCTGGTAGTTCTGTGGGTAAGCCTGAGGATTGGTGTTCTGATTTAAATGGTGATGAGGTGTTTGGGGATTGAAGGCAGTTTGATTTTGCTTTTGGTTTTGATTCTGTGGCTGTGGGGCAGTTTGAGTATTCTGAGGATGGGGTGGCATTTGAGGGTGGTTATTTGGAAGAGGCGATGGAGTTTGGTAAGATACAGAAGCGTATTGGGGGTTTTGGGTTGTTAAATCTATCACAGACGAATTATGCACAGGTGTAGAAGGCTGATTCTGAGTTGGATCCGTATTTGATGAAGGGAAGTAGATCGGAGGTCTTCCATCAGCAATATTAGGACCAAATCCAGGTGGAGGCATATCTTGTCTTCGTTGCATTTCAACTCTCATTTCAGTGATCTGTTGCATCAGCTGCATGATCAGTTCATTCTGTTCCGCTACGGTGGGTTGAGCCACCACAACATCAGTAAGACTCACTTCGTCGTTGTTGTCTCCCATGACTGTCTTTCCTCTGTCTGAATTTTGTTTAGGGAAGGAATCTGTAGGACCTTTTGATCTGGTGAAGTAGGGATGATCTGCCAGCTTTGATCGACACAGATCAGTTTAAAATACCTGAGGAGGAAAACAACTCAAAGGCAGATTTGTCAGTTTGGACTCAGAATACAAAACACATAATATCACACATAGAGCAGGTAAACACACAAGTTGCTATGTTTGAGGAACATCTTCAACCCACGAGTAAGGACGAAAACAGATTTTTTACAAGCAGGAATTTGCTTGCTCTTTTAGTTTGACATTGTCTCAGAAAGGCCAAATCGCGTTGAGCCAAGGTCTTCTTGCAGTTGTTTTCTGACGTCCGTTGATCTGATTTTTGTATCCTCTTGTAATATGAAAAGAACGAATGAAAATTTTTAAAAGATAGGGGCCGGGCCTTGAAAGGCTGCCTACGTATCTCACAAGGAAAAGTCAGGCCCAACGTAGTTCGAGTAGAAAATAAGACCTTGATTTTTCATTCATTCACCCGCTTGGGATTACAAGGAAACTTAAAGACAATCAGAATTTAAAAATAAAATTAATGACTCCAGATCGGTCATTTCCTTCTCCTCATCATCTTAGCCACGGGGAACGGTCTCAACTTGAATCTTTCCCACGCCAATGAGGGATTCGAGGTCGTGACGAAAGTCGAGACACTTTTCAATATTGTGGTCTGTTGCGTGATGATGATAGGGACAACGCTTTCGAATTTCGTGTTGAAGAGAATATTGCATGTCCACATTCTTGTAGTAATGGGTGAAGATGCCATTCTGAACTAAATCCGAGTATATTTCCCTCATTGTTTTCTTAAAAGGAGTGAATGAACAACGAAAGAATCTAGTTCTCTCTGTGACCGGTATGTCAAGACGTATTTCATCACATGCAAGGATGACGCCGTCACCCCAGGTATTAGGAGTACTATCCATGCCGAATAAACAACGGACTGCGTTTTTAAACCCAATACACTCTTCTATTGTATGTCCTTTCTCCCTTGGATGACATTCACACGTCTTGCGGAGATCTCCTAATCCTATTTGGGGGGACGCTTTCTTAACGGGTCTCAGCAGGCCCCTAGACCGATAATGTTCAAAAACGAGAGCACACGAGATGACCTCTATCTTCTTCTGGCCTTCGTGCGGATATGCCTCGAGAGAAATTTTGCTGTCTCCATTTGCCAGACGCCCCTCCAAAGAAGGTGGGCGAGCAAGTATCTCTTCATAACTTTCCTCCTCATAATTTCCTTTGTTGATTTCTTCTTCAGGGCTCTCAGGAGGAAATAGTGATTCGTACAGACGCTTTCCGCGCTGCTTTTGCATCTCGATCCTCTCTTCTTCACTTGGTTCAGCTTGAATACTCTTTCCTTTGGCCATAGCGGCGATTTTGCCTTTCCTGAGACAGTAAAGTACTTGTTTTAGGATTTGGGGTGTGAGAGGTGTCTCTTGAGTGAGAAACTTAAGACTCGAGAAATTTTGGTCGGACAATTTTTGTAATGGTGGCTTCTGTATTTTTTGGAAATTTCTGAAAAAGAGTGGGTTTTCAATATCCTCATTCACAGCAACACAATACATAAGCAGTTAAATAGCACATATATCGCGTCCTAATCATGCATGTGACCCTTTTGTGCCAAGGGTAGGCCTAGCGAATCTGAAGGATGTATTGCATCATTTGAAACATATTGTTGCACCCCCCAAAATAACTTTAGTTAAAATTATAACGTTCGTTACATAACTTCAATCAAAACGGGATACATTTTCAGGGAGGGGGTATAATGCGAATACAGATAGAAAACAATCCCACGCAGGGGAGTTAGAATGTTGATGCCTCTGCTCCTCTTCTGGCTTTCTTTACTTCTTCGCGGATAATGCACTTGCTTGTGAACACGTACGGCTCAGCGAACGCAGCTTTGGAAGATGTTGGTACGACTTGTAGAGTGTTCATCTGCTCGTCCAGGATCGTATCCAAACGCATCAGACAAGTCCTTGTATCAGCTAATTCTTGTGACGTCCCAGCCAAAACCCTATGATTTTCTAACTCTTGGAACTGGTATTCTTGCTCCTTTTGCTGAAATTCTTGCTCTCTTTTCTGAAATTCCTGCTCCCTTTTCTGAAATTCTCGCTCCCTTTGCTGAAATTCTTGCTCCCTTCGGTCCCATTATTGCTGGAAATGATATGCATGGATTTGAAGCCTAGTCTGTACATCTTCAATTTCTCGACCTGCGCGTGGTGTTGGGTTCACTACACCACACAGATCATTCTGCAACCATGTCTTGTATTCGTCAACATACCCAGCTTCATATCTATTTTCAGTCATATCCCATTTCATGTTGACACGTCCAGCCCACTCTTGAAGGATGATCTTGGCGAAAGGTATTTTTCCGCTCTCGCTGTAATCGACAATAAAAGAGCTAGCATCCCCTTGGACGGGTGTGATTTGTGTTCTACCAAATTGCCGCATCACCCTAGCTGGGTTGTAGGGCCGTAATCCTCTGATGCCGGGAAGGACTAAAAATGGAAGTTTGGCCCCTTGTGCTGCTATCCTCTCAGACTTGAAGTTCGGTAACATCCATTGTATATCTCCTTCTTTCAAATCATAAAATACCCTTGCCCACGCTCCTCTGGTGGTATGAATTGGGAATCTCCGGATGCTTAGGTAGAATTCATAATTATCAAGGGGACTCGTCTGGCTTGGCTTGGCCAACTCTTGTGATCGGGCGCCATCCCTTTTGCAGAGATGTTCAGTCATCCACCATTGAAGTAGAATGTTGCAACCTTGAAAAAACGGAAATCCGTTCTTGCACAAACTCAAAGATCGATAAATATCGGCCAAAATGATTGGGGCCAAACTGCAGTATTTCTTTTCTTCTTGTTTCTTGCCTATCCCTCTGAAAATGGCATCCACTACCATCACGACCCGGGTGTCGATATTCTTTCCTTCATCTTTTGGGAACACCATAGTTCCTAAAAGGCATGCGGAGAATGCAATGACTTGAGTTTGCCTCCAAGTACTGTGATCGTGGAATTCGTCTGGAAATTGATCGAAATAGCTATCATGCCCCCATCTTTCGAAGAATCTCATTAACGGTATATCATGGGTTTCCAACCAATTAGCTCTTACTAGTAACAATATGTCTCTCAATTCTCCGGCAGTTGGCCTATCTGGTAGAAGGATGTGATGATCGGGACATTTTTTCCTTTTACCACACGTCCCAATAGAGTCTATACCATCTTTAATCTCCTCCAATGTCGGTGTTATTTCGACATCTCCAAATCGAAAGACCATCCTTTTGTCATCCCAAAACCGAGTGATAACCTCGATAAACGTGGGCCAAACCTTGAAATCCATTATCGAAGGTAAGTGACCCAGGTGAATCGATATTTCTCTCTTTTGACAATCTATGAGGTTATCCCACCATACACGGAGAATGTCGGGTGTCTTGGTGACCATGTTGAAATGGAGGAATTGACTCGACATCTACAAAAACATACAACTAGTTAATTGCCACCCCCCATGATACAACAAATATTTAAACACGCAATACATCCTTCAGAACACACAGATATGATCGTCCTATCGAGCCGTGGGCTCTTTGGACTCAAGGTGGTCTTTCTAATGGGCCCAACACTCCTTGGGTGTTGGGTCGTCTTAGGCCGATGCGCTATTTTCGGGATTGGGTCACGCTCTATCTTAGTTTAACTAAAAGTGGGTTGTATTTAGAGTGGAAAGGGTAACCCAAGCGGACTACTTGGGCTGGAACAGTTAACGATCGTTGACTATCAAGTAGTCAACTACGCTCGTCAGGGTGTCCCAAGAAAATATTTGGTTAACGAACGACTGCGAACCCGCATAATCGTCCTTTAGTGAAAATGAAATAATTATCGTTTGACGGAAAAAATGTTATGCCATGAATGCAACAGTTTAAAAGAGATAAAGTAAACAAATAAACAATATTACACATAACCAAATAAAGTTAGTTTTAAGGTTAGAATCCTCCTAATCCCCAGCAGAGTCGCCATTTCTGTTTTAATCGAAAAAGGTAATTTTTTATAAGAGTTTCGACCTTTTTTAGAGTCGCCACTTAATTTTTAAGAAAAATCAAGAAAACTTCTGTTTTCAAAAGACTTAACAGAAAAATCGTTTGAAAACTTTAAAAGGGTTCGGAGATTCCTATTTATATCTTAGGAAGGTGTTAGGCACCTAAAATATCCGCTTAAAACGGTTATCCAACAACTAACTTAATTTGGCTAAACTTACAATTGCGATAAAAGTATTTCTTAGAGTTGTCTAGAAATGAATGCCAAAAAATCACTTAAGATTGTTTTGAAAGCGAAAAATTATCAAAGTGAATTTTTGCAAAATTATTGGTTTTAAGTTGATAAAACATTTAAGGCGTTATGCGGGGATCGGATTTTCTAACTTTAAAATTAACAAAAAAATAAATCAGATAAAACAATTAAAGCAAGTAAAGAGGGAGAGGGAAAGAGATTTGGGTCCAAATCCGGGTTCTGTTCGCCTTGACCGGTTTTTGGACCCACCTGTTTTGGGTTTTTGACCCATTTTCTTTTTGGGTTTCGACCCATTTTGTACCTGTCCTAAACTAAACAAATAATTACACAAAATAAATAAAGTAAAGTAAAAGACGACAAGGGCTTATGCCCGAAAATAAATACAATACGAAACAACAACAAAATAAAATGGTTTTCTAATTCGTCTTCTCCGACTATCTTCCATTCTTTCAAGCTTCGAAACCTGCCCACTATTTTTATGGTTTGACTCAAGAGGGAATTTGAGCCTCCATGGCTCTCGAAATACGAGGAGATTGAGTTCATGACAAACTCGGACAGATTCACATGCAACGAAGAACAAAAATAAAAATTAGTACTAAACAATAACATCTCCGAATCATATCTTAAGGATGATTAACAGATCCCCAAAGAATAAATATAAATAATTGCAACTTAACACCTTGAAGTAAAATAAATAAATAATTAAAATGGATAAGAGAAAACAATTGACGCCATTAATTTTATCCAAAAGCACATATAATAGATGGCAGTAACATTCGAAACATGTAACAATCTTAGAAATAACAATAATAATGATGCATGAACAACCATACGAATATTTTAAGTCATTCAAGTTGGCGAGTAACTTCAAATATATTAAGAACATGAATAATCCCGACATTTTTTCCTTACAACTATATAAATGTTTTAAATCTGCTTCCTTTCAGTATTAACTATAAAGATAGTATCGAAGTAATCATAGACAAAACGTATACAGAAAACTTTATGAAGACCAAATTTTTTATTGAAAAGCAGATGACCAGGCTAAGAAACATATGTATAAAAGACATTGTCTAAATTAATTTGATACGAACGAAAATATCGAGCCTTTAGCCACGGATTCGCATCTGTCCACCTGATATACTATGCTAAGTTTACATATTCACTTAATGAGAAATACGACAACTTATTTTAAGCAGAATTAGTGACATGGACTTGATCAAAATAGATAGAAAGTGCGAATTTTCAATTAGAACCAGAGATTTTCAGAACTTATCAAATGACAAAAGAGAAGCTAAAATAACAAAGAAGAAAGAAAATTTTTCCAGATTTGAGCTAACCAACTTATTAGGCAAAACTAGATTTAGGTCAGAGTGAATCCACGCCTACATGATATCATGTTGAATATGGGTAAACCAAACGTTATATTAGTACAAAATCTACACAAAGTTTGTAAGATGAAGACATGCTAAAATCTGAAAAAATCAAACAAGAGAACAAAATCTGGTCAAAACTATCCGTCTTCACAAAAGTATAATGGGAGGCTTATCCCAGGAAATTACTAGAACAACTACATTAATGAAATTGATTCAACTCATACTCGGTGAACCAGTGGCCGAAGTTAGAAGCCTTCGGAACAACATGAGAAAATAACTGGAGGGTTCAAATAACAAGAAGATAGCCTCGAATACTCGCATTTAAATTTAAACAGTGAAGTCACAACAGAGAAAAAAAAAATTTTATCAAACCATTTTGTCTACCCACAAGCTCGTGAAGCTTCATTTATACATGCTTAAGACTAACTAAACCATGTAAATCTCTGTAAGCTATTCCAAGGAGCAAATAACATTCGAGCAAACTACTGGAAATTAATCTTAGAAGAAAAGTCAATAGGCTGCACCCAACAAGAAATCACTGTCAAACACTAAAACAAAATCTATCTACAGAAGCCTGGAGGTACTAGCTTATCATAAAAAAAAACAGAAAATTAGATGTAGCGATTCGGCCAAATTATCTTAACAACAAATGACCATAAATAATTAACCAAGGCAGCCCCATTCTCAAACTGGCATGTTGGACATAAACACAAATAGGCATGAATAAATACAACACACAAAGAGAATAGCGAACGGTACTCAAACGAGTAGCGGAGAAACACCAACGCTAGGTACAAACTTATTGAATACAACTACACCAACTAATGGAATCATCTAAGAACAAATATATCACACTAAAACATTTAACAAATCCACGACAAAAATAAATAAATAAAAAGTAATGAGGCTCTTCCGACATCGAAACATATCATCTTTTTACAAAACAGAAAAAGGTGAAGAGAGTATCAAGAAGGAGACGACAGTACCTTCTTTTGGGCAGCACAACTGAGAACTCGAGCAAGGAAGACAAGCAATGGACAACCTTCACCACGCGATCAATATTAGCGAACAGCGGCAAGGATCCAGGTGAAATCTCGAGTTACAAGCAGACCCTAAGAGAATCTAGACAGAGAGTTCAAGCCAAACCCTAAAGCTATTGCATCTACCCTCTCCGAAATATACTTGTTGTGTATTTAAACACCAAAGTTTTTGATATTCTTTGCGAATTTTTCTGCTAAAATAATGAAATTCTAGCCCCTTTTCCCCCTGTTCTTCTCTGTCTGTATTTTCTTTTTTTCTTCAAATTTTTCCCCCCCTCTTACAGATGGCTGAAAAAATCTTATATAGGGAAAGATTAGGGTTCGGAAAAGATGGGGGGAAACAAACGGGTTCGGATTCGAGGCCCATTCCTGAATTCAAAATTTTTTGAAATCTTTCACCAAAATGGCCGAACAAGCTTTTCTGAGGCTCCTGACTCATTCCAAAAGAGGGAAGGGGAAAAACGACGCTCCGGATTGATTCCGCTGTCCTTGACAAACGACGTGGCATCATCTCTACGTATCAAGGACAGCCTGCCCTGCTGCAACAACTGCCTTTGCCAAAAACTCGGCTGGAACAGTACGACGGAGAGAGACGTTGGAGAAAAGACGAAAATCACAGCGTACTAGCCTGCTCCTTGCTATTTCCGTCTATCGCCGCGTATCTTCGTGAACTCGTCACTGCGTGCTCTAGCGTGAGGCGCGTGGAAGGGGTTGTTACGTCGATCACGCGCGAAATGGCCTGGAGTTGAGTAACGTCGTCGCTGGTCATCGTTTTTCTTTTTGCTGCTGTACGTTTCTGTTGTTCCTCCCGTCCATCGCGTGGCTGAGCTCTTTGTGAGCAAGATTTTGGGCCGGGTAAGGGAATTAATTGGTGGGCTGGGTATGCTGAAATTTGAAAACGAAAGAGAAAACTTATTTGGGAGATGGGCTGAAGTTGGGGGCAATAAGGGCTGATGAGAAATAAATGGGCTGGAATTTTAATCAAAGTGGGCTGAAGGAGGATAAAAGGTTGGGCTTGGGAGTTAAAGGACAACTGCTGGAAATTGTTAAGGATATTACAAATTTAGCCAAATTAAATTGTAATTGGCCAATTTGATTAAATTTTAAAAATAAGACAAATTAATACAACTAATTAACAAGCCTCTTAAGTTTAATAATTAAAAAAAAAAAATTGATTCGGATATAAACTAAGGAATCAAAATATAAGCTAAAATAATTAATCAAATATCCGTACAAAATATTATTATATCTTCTTGATTTTTAAATAATTATATGAATAATTAGGTGAGATATTAGGTGAGATATATACGCTAGCTGAAACAAATAAAAAACGCCAAACTTTAAACGCTATCTAAAATATATTTAACTATTATTTTGTATTATTTATATATATACTAATTTATAAAAATTAATTATTTTAAATTGTTTAAACTCGAGAAGCTCGATAATTAATTACTATCGAGGAGGGTCAAAATTTGGGTGTCAACAATGCATTGTATTATATTGTTATCTTGTATTTAAATCATTATGTTATGCATTATATTTTTAAATTAAAATTTTTATCTTATCATTTAAATTATGTGCATTCTTCATAGTGAAAATTAAAATAACATCATATTGTATCACAAAGTAACGAAAGTTAAAAAAATATATTTAAAATATAATTAATTCAAGATGAAAGTAGTATATATAAAATAAATTATTTTAAAAAAAGTTACATTATATTTAAACAGAATTGTGAATATTAGAGATTTAATTAATAGTATTATGAAAAATAATATGTTAATTACAAAATAGTAGAAATAATAATATAATATTTAAAAAGTGAAATAGAGAGTATGAAAAGTAGGTCTCGATCTATAATTGGAGAGTAGAGGGTAAAATAGCGAGTGGTTGGAGAGTATATTCTCGATCTATTTTACTCTCCAGATATAGAGAATGGAGATTAAAATAGAGTAGGATTGGAGATGGTAAATGTTACGTATTCGTTCATCTATCTAAGAAAATGGTCAATAACCTTATTAATTTGATGAGTTTAAATGACCAAAATATCCTTATTTAAGAATTAATTGACGAACATGTTAAAAATTGTCTATATATGTTCACACCTCGATGGACAATTATATATCACAACTCTAAGCATCTCACAAATATGGCATTGCCTAATGACAACATTGAATATAAAACTAGACAAGTATTGTGTGATCAAGCACATATATTGAACCTTTCATTAAGCTTCATCAACACCATGTCACTCAAATGTGCAATTCAACTTGGAATACCATGTATCATTCATAGTCATGGTCGAGCCATGACCCTATCCGATTTAGTAAATGCTCTCTCTATCAACAAATTAAAAGGTCACAATTGTATTTATCGTCTCATGCGTATTCTAATTCATGATGGCTTATTTATTGAAGAAGGAGAGGGTTATTTACTTACTCCGAATTCACTTCTCCTCCTAAAAGATGAACGTATGAGCATAACCCCCCTTGTATATTATGGATTAGATTCAAATTCAATGGATCCGTTTCACTATCTTAGCTTCTTTTATAGTTTATATATATGTTTGATGACTAACTAATGACAATTGTTATAGTGGATATTACATAATTGGGAGGACGAAGATTGTATAAAAATATTGAAGAAATGTAAAGAAGCAATTCCGAGTAAGGAGAATGGAGGAAAGGTAATCCTAATTGAAATAGTGATGGATCAAAACAAAGATGACAATAAGACATATGAAACTCAACTTTTCTATGACATGGCTATGATGGTTCTTCTTGGTGGAAAAGAAAGAAGTGAAGAAGAATTGGCAAAACTATTTGTTGAAGCTGGTTTTAGTGGCTACAAAATCCTTCCTATATTGGGATTAAGAAGTGTTATTGAGGTTTACCCTTAATCATGATGCATATATATATATATATATATGTTATTCCTCATTTACATATTGTGTAATAAAGTAAGGAACATCTTATCTTGTGTTATGTTTTCAATCCTTACTCCTTAAATGATTACAACTACTTTTTTTATTAGACAAGCGAGTTTAACTATTATATGAAGTTTAACAAATATTTTGGTACATTATAATTTATATATATATATAGTTTAAGAAGATAATTCTTCATTTCGTGTTAAGTCAAAATCATATCACTCAAATGTGCTATTCAACTTGGAATTTCAGATATCATGCAGTTAGTGAACGCTCTCCCTATCAACAAATCGAAATTGATACACCCTTGATCCTTTTGAACTTGATAATAGATAGATAATTTTAGACAGACAAACAACTAAGTTTTGCAGAAAATGAATGGAAAAAAATACTCTCTTTGTTTCAAAAAAGATAACCTAGTTTGACTTGGAACGAAGTTTAAGAAAAGAAACAAGACTTTTTAATTTTGTGGTTCTAAATTAAAGTTATGTCAAATGTACCAAAATGCCCTTTAATCTTGTGATCTTAAACATGTCACGTGAAAAGTTAAAGTTGAAATGTTGCCAAAAAGGAAAGGGATCATTCTCTTTTAAACAGACTAAAAAGATATAAGATCATTCTTTTTTAAACAGACTAAAAAAAATAAGATCATTCTTTTTTAAACGAAAGAAACAATACAATTTCGTTATGCTTGAACGGGAAAAGGAAAATGGCACTTTTCCTAACTCAGATAATAAAATGATATATTCCTTTACTTTTAGATTCATACCCTAGTCTCATGATGGTTCCTCTGCCTTGTACCAGTAGCACGAGAACAATCTTATCTTCCTTATAGGTGCACTATTAATTAATTAATTAATTATATATATAATATTTTCTTTCATTTTTTGAAGATAAATATACGTATATACACATGATTTGCTTCCCCATGTTAACGAGGTGGGTCACCTATATCCCCTCCTAATATTATATTCATCCTTTTTCTTTATTTGAGTCAATTTTCGTGCTTTTTTTTCTATTTTTATTTTGGTTTCCAATACGTATATAGACTTTTATTCACTAACTTAGAATGCTTTTTTTCTTTCTTCCATTTCCATTTGAAGTGTAAAAGAATGCAATTCATAACTTTGTTTCCTAATTTTCAGAGCAAGTATATGGTTCATTTCGTCACAAATTATGTGATACACTTTCTTTAATAGTTTATCAAAAATAGAATATGGGCTGGAACCCACATAAGTAACTTTTCGTAGCAAGTATATGATTCATTTCGTCACATTTATGTGATACATTTTCTTTAATAGTTTACCTTTTTATTACGCTTTTAATTTAAAAATAAGTATTTTAAATTGTTTGTCGTAAATCAAAATTTTCACTTTTTTATTGTTTTTCTAAAACTCTATATTCGATAAAATAATATCACCACATACCTGAGACGAATATAGAATGTTAAATAGCTAGAAATTTTAAAAACTTATAATGTTTTTTTTATTTTAAAATAAATTGATCTTTTTCATTTTTAATTAAAAGGTATTAAAGTTAAAAGGGTAAAAATATTTAAAAAGTTAAAATAACATAGGTAAAATATCATTATGGCCAAAAGGATATTTCCATAAGAATATATTCATCCTATATCATCTTCTTATGAATAAAAACATATCTCGTTTAATTAAGAGAGAAAAAAAACGAATAACGAATTTAATTTAAGAATGGATATTTCAAATTTTAATAAGATTTTTTAATTTTCAATACATAGCATTATATTTCTATCAATACCTAACAATTTAATTTTCAGCTTTTGCAAAAAATAATCCTTTATTTTATTTTTTCTATTTTTTGATTTGCTATTTGGATTTTAATTGTTAAGTGAAAAATGCTATTCTTGTAATTGATCATATTGAAGGAAAAATATACTGTTGAGACATTTATTAGAGTAATTGATGGTTAGTATACATCTTCTGTTCAATTGCATTATTATCTATAATTCTTGTAACCTACTATTAAAAGCATTATATATTAGCGGTCTCAATATATTATAAGTATTTAATTAGATTTTTGAAAAGAAAAATTGTCATCAATATTTTTCTAATAAAAACAATAATAAATTAATGGTGATAAAAAACAAACTTCATAATAAAATATTTTTTTTATTAAATAATAACTTATTTAAATTGTCGTAACTAACACTACAATAATATCATATGACCTATTGGTTATTTTAACATAATGCGAAGCATACACATTCAAATTAAAAATTAATTTAAACTTAATGGGTTTTTTACTCATCTAATGATAATAATTCAACGAACAATTTGAGTGAATTAATCTTATGACTCATTTTTGTTCTATTTTTTCTTAACCACGTCATCACTTTTTACATTTAAAGTAGTATAACCATGAAAGAGAAAATTAAATTATATCTTATTTCTTAAGATAATAAATATTTGATTATTCATTTTTTATAAATATGAAAAATAAATGAACACAAAGAAATAGATAATATTTTTATTTCACTTTATTTATTTGAAAATCAGCGCCGGATTATAAAATTAACAAACATAATTTAAAGTTGTATTTGAAATTTGAAAAACATTCAAAACTTTTCTAATGCTTTTACTATAATCTTTTCAAATTGTATCCTAAATTATTAATTTTTATAAAAATGGTTTCATTTTAATTATATTTCATGTTTTATTCTACTTTTAGAAAAAACATATTCGAATAATCAAATATTATTTGCAAAATCAATAACTAAACACAAACTCAACTTAATTTTTTTAAAAAATAAATTGGATTTTTTTTGTTATAGTATGTTAGTAGTTCTTATATGAGATATAATTTATGACATTATACGATTATTTATTTTGATATATTACTCTTTTATTGCAATTTGATTGTATGTCTCGGGTAAATTAGTCAAGTCATTTTTAGAAAATGAGGAATGTAGACCACATTTAAAATGATATAGTATATAAATATATCTTTTAACTTGATCTCACTTAACATATATGACATTTAACTTCGAGTGTGCACATATAAGCATTTAAACTTATATAAAGTTGCATAAGTAGACAAATGTGTCCTACGATACATAATTCACGTAAGACGCCGGATAGAATGTCGCATAGGGCATGAATTATATCGCTGCTTAGGACGTCAAGTACGACACATGTGTCTACTTGTTCAATTATATGCAAATTTATGCGCCTACTATGCACATCCAAAATTGGAGGACATTAATGTCAAATGAAACCAAATTAAATTACATATTTATGTATTATGTCTTTTAGAAAAATATAGTTATATTTTTATATAAAATTTGACCAAACACGACTTTAACTATATATATATTTTTAATAAAACAAAAACTATATTTTTATGACCGAACCACATTAAAAAGAAAATTATAAAGGCCTTGTTTAAATTTTGAATATGAAAAAAATCTCATTAAAAGTACACTCAAAATAAATATGAACTCAAATCAATTATTTATTTATTTTAAAAAAATGTGTGGTCTTGAATGTATAGACTTTTGAAGTGAATCAAACAATAGGGTCATGTTTTACTTTGCATTGATATCTTTTACTCCTCCCAATCCCAATGTGTTGTACACTCGTGACAATGGAAATTCACAACTTAATGGTGGATACATTGGAAATTATGGTCTTTTTATTATGTTCAATACTTTTAGGGGATGTTTGATAGGCTGCATTAAAAGAAATAATTCATGTATTACATATGATATTATTTAATACTATGTTTGATAGAAATTTAAGTCTATATATAACAAATCCATAAATTAGTTATATATCCTACATGATATTATAAAATGTATTACTAATACCTTTCATTTGGAGGTATTAGTAATACATAGGATATAATACCATGGGATAAGCAATATAAAGATAAAAATATCCCTCAAATCTTTGTAATTTTTTTAAATTTTATTGATTTTATGTTTTATATTTGTACTACTAAAGTTATTTAAATAAATTAGTTTACAAATTATTTAGAGAGAGTTATTTTTTACTAAATATATTTAATTCAAATCAATACAAATTTGAAATGTGAGTTCTTTAACATTTACTAATTAAAAGATAAATACATCACTAATTATTCGTATTTTTGAACAATTTAAAAAATTATATACGTATTAAAATTATAACTTGCAATTTTTATGTGTAAATGTAGTGGTTTGTTCAATTTTACCATTGTTGATCGTCTTTATAATTTTAAAAGTAGTTGGTTTATCTTTTTTAGATTTAAAATTGACATTTTATTAATGATCAATTTATTAAGATGAAAAATATTTATCCTCAAATAATTCAAGTAGAATATTGGAAACATGACAACAAAATTATTCTTCTCATATCTAGTTAGAATGCCATAAAAGATATTTTCTGACAATTATCTACCTTGACCCAATTACATAATAATTTAAGGGTATAATTGGAAAGGAGATTCTTAAAGAATTTCATTACAAACACAAGTTGTGATTGGAAACAATAAACCAAACACTTGATAAAAATAAACCATGCATTACTAATCTATGCATTATTAATTCATGTATTACTAATCCACGCACTACTAATACATGTGTTATTCATTTTTGTACCAAACGACCAATGCACAATGTACAATCAAATTGAGTTTGAAATTTTATTAAAGGAAAAATCTTTTTGGCCAGAGAATTTGGCCAGAACGAGATTTTTTCTCTGTAATTTTACTTTTTAACAACATTTTTATCCTTTAAGCTTTAATACCTTTTACTAAAAAATGGAAAAAAGATCAAATTTTTTTAAATTTAAAAAATATTATAGTTTTTTCAAATTTTCTATAAATTATATTATGACACCAAGAGAGTGGTAATAGATTTGTAATGACAAAACAACCAAATATATTTTCCTTAATGTCATGTGTATCCTAGTGATCTGACATTTAATATGGACCCACATTTACAATCACACTTTTTCTTAAATTTTTTGAATATAAACTAATACTTAACCTATTTTAATGAAATATTACACTTCGTATAGATTTATTTTCTATATAGTATAAATAATATTTCCATTAAACCAAAAATATCTATTAAGCAAATGTAGTATAAATTTTTGTTTCACATCATACTAATGATTTTTATAGGTCTAAAGGTAATTCTAAATTAATGATTTGTTAAGACCTAGAAAACTGATTTACATGATATTTTTCTAAAAAAAATTATATTAATATTACAACTAATATGATTAATTGACGTGATAACTTATTTTAAGTATTATTCCTCTATATTATAAAGTAAAGAACTTCTTACTAGGAGGACATATAAAAATATTCATATCAATTCTTCATAAAACATCAAATTTGTAAATTTTCATGATAAAATAAATTACATATTAAAAAAGTAAATAAATTTATAGTGTGAAATTTCTTTACATTAGTATATATACGACATAAACATATTTAAATATATGATATGTACTCCATTTTTCATAAATAATTTTCAGTTATAAATAAATTATCTCTTATAATTTTGATGTTGTTTCATTATGACAATTACAATATGACATATCTCTAACGATTGACAATCAACTCATAATGACCTTTATATAATAGTGAGTTTGCACTTCTTTGTCTTAATTTCTACTTCTTACAAACTTGAATTATGATAAATTAGTGTCATTCGTCGTGAGTAATTAGGAGCATATTAAATATTAGATTATAAAAGTTTTACTACTTAAAAATAAATGTTTTCTCAATTGATATCAACAGTTAAATTTCAATATTAAGTTACTTTATTACCTTATTTTTATTACAATTTAGGTTATTATCGACAAAATATTAATTAAAAAAATACTATTAAAAATAATTGTGAAAAAACTTTAGTATTTTCATTTTGAATTTTGTTAAAAGGCAAAATAGTTACAAAAATTACTCACTCCATTTTGGTTTATGTAATATTTATTTGACTTAACATAAAGTTATTAAAAAAAAAGCATTTTTAGAACTCGTGGCCTAAAACAAACCATAGATGTTCATTTGATTTTAAATCATCTTACTACGAATAAAATGAATATTTTGAAGTGAAAATGTTATTACATATATTAATACATTATTCTTTTAAAATTGACTACAAAGAAAAATATGCCACATAAATTAAAGTAAAGATTACATAAATTTTCATAGTGTTTAAAACTAATTACATTATATCCAAACTATTTTTTAAATTACAAAAAAATCATAGAATTAAAAATTTTCGAATACATCAGTAGAAATGCGGATACATCGATCTTGATACTATTCACGAAACTTGCAGGCACATGTCTCACAGATGAATCCGAGAGGGGATGAGTGTATTCGAAAGGAAATATGGGTGTATCCGAGAAGAGAGAGATGTATTCAAGCGAGGATAGAGATGTATTGAAGAGGGGATAAAGATGTATTCGAGAGAGGATATATAGAGATGTATCCGAGAGGTGATAGTGATGTATCTAACAGAGGATAGGGATATATCTTAGAGGGGATTTTTGTAATTTTTATAAAGGCAGGAAATTTTAGAAACTATAATAAAATAAGATGTGAATTTAGGTAATTTTTTAAAATTAAAATTAAAAAGATAATTAATTATATTGTGCCCGTGAACGGACTTTCAAGGAATATAAGAAAAATTCTTACAATTTTTTTTTTGTCCAAAAAATGAAAGGTTAGTGCGATATATAAAGATATCTTGACGATAATGGAATTAAATAATAAAGGATAAATAATTTCAGAAATCCTTCCAATTAATATTTCTTAAGGGGTGTATAAATAGAAAAAAAACACAAATCACGGCCAATAATCTGAGATGATGGGAGTAAAACTTTTGTAATTCCCAAAATTTAAAACTGAGATTTTGATAATTTGTGAAGAAATTCATACATTTTTTTATGATTAAATTCGTTTTATTCGGAATTGAGAGTCACCTATCTTAGCTTATAAGAAAACCTTATGATCTTATAAATGTAAGATTGAAATATCCATCCCAATTCTAATTATTCTGAGAAAATAATTCGGTATCTTTATTATTTTTTATTTTTTCAAAAAATCATTTTGATCAATTGAATCGAACTATGTGTCCGATAGAAAAGTACAAGATTATTTGAGTTTAGATTTAACCGTTTATAATATTTTAATTAATTTGTATATTTAATACTACTATAAGATTATTAGTTTTGAGTCAAGATATTTCGATCAAAACTCAAAAGGATCCTAAATATATTATTGATTATGGAAATATCTTAAACCAATATATACTTACATATGTAGGCTAAGAATACTTCAGTATCTTTATTATTTTTATTTTTTTTTAAATCATTTTGATCAATTGAATTGAACTATGTGTCCGGTAGAAAAGTACAAGATTATTTGAGTTTGAATTTAACCGTTTATGATATTTTAATTAATTTGTATATTTAATACTACTATAAGATTATTAATTTTGGGTCAAGATATTTCGGTCAAAACTCAAAGGGATCCTAAATATATTATTGTTTATGGAAATATCTTAAACCAATATATACTTGCATATATAGTTTTATAGAAATTATTTTAATGTCATAGATCAAACATAAATGTTATAAATCATAGTTTTAAGACTATCTAAACATACTATTCAACAACAATATATAAAGGGGTAAAATATAAAAGCTACCTCAGACTTTATCCAAAATTTTATTTTGTAAGGTCTACTATTCTTTTGGATATGATGTAGTTAGAAATTTTGTTAAGAGTTTTGAACTCTAAAAAAATAAAATATTTTTTGATAAATAGGTGCACTGAAAACTTAAAATCAATATATGAAATATTTTACTCAAACATAAAAATGTTTATAGTAGAACCAACAATTGTATAGATCGAGAAAATATAAATAAGTTGGAAAACTAATGTTCTAATTGCAAAAGATGGTTCAAATATATTATTACAATATATTTATTAAACTATTTATAGTATTTTTGTAATGACCGGGGATGTCATTTTTTTTAATTTTCTATTTGTAAAATTACCATTCCGTCCCTCACGAAGTTGTCCCGAGTCATTTTTGATTAATAGGTGAAGTGAGTTTAAAATTTTTGAACTATTCGATAACTATATATATATATATGTATATATATAATAGGAGAGGTGATAGTGCTTAGGTGTCGCCACGATTAATCTCATTTTTTTTTCTTTTAAAAATTAATTAACAATTAATTATACATAACAATTTGTAAAAATCCAAAGTTAGTTTTAAATAAGTATGTGTCATTTTCTTAGTTAAATGGATTACTATTTTGGAAAACTTACATAAATATACTATAATAAAAAAATATTTACCATTTATAGCAATAATATTTCTTTTTCACTTGATCACTTTTAGTTCATTTATAATAGGGATTATTGTATATAATAGCAAACTAATAACCTAAAATAAATGGAGTAGCTAGGTTTTGATTTAATTGTACTCCATAGCAAACGTTTGCAAAAAATTGCCAGGCGCCTCTCTCCCAATATCTCGCTCGCCACTCTCCTCCAATCTCTCCCTCGCTTCCTCACTTTTTATACAAACACAAGTGTATAAAAATTGTTTCGAATTGTATAAAGCAGAGAAAATTGTATAAATACATATATTTTTGTTCCCCTCTCTCCCCTCTTCCAGATCTCGCTCGCCACTCTCCCAAATCTCGCTCGCCACCCTCGCCTTTCTCACTTATACAAACAGAAACGAAATGTATAAATTGCGTTTCTGTTTGTATAAAGCGTGAAAAAATTATATATACACATGCAAGTACATATATTTTCGTCCTATACACTTATAATTATACAATAAAAATACTCCCCTGCCCGATTTCTTTTGCCTTTATCTCTTTCTCGTTTTATACAAATTTCAAATTGTATCTAATTTCTCTCTTTCTCGTTTTATACAATTGGATTCAATTGTATATTCCCTGCCCAAGTCTCTTTTGTCTTTCTCTCTTTCTCATTTTATACTAATTCAAATTGTATATAATCATTCTATACACTTATAATCATACAATTCGTTTTATACACTTTGTTTTTATACAAGTCTCTGCCCAAGTGTCTTTCTCTTTCTCGTTTTATACACTTTGTTTTATACAATTCGCTTCAACTGTATATGTATAGCGAATTATACAGTTTCTATGTTTGCTATGGAGCGCAATTATGCAAACTTTGCTATAGCATACAAATATGAATTTTTTATTTGCTATATGTGAAAGTTGCCCTTTATAATACAAGTTTAATTCATATTACAAAGAATAATTTCTTATTCACATATAATACAAATTTTAATGATACATTTATAATACAATGTGTCAAATTTTTACCAAACAAACATAATATATTTTAAAAAACAATTATAATTCATATAGTTCATATATATTACATACATAATTCACTTTTAATACATATTGCAGATTTAACATAGTATTGTTATAAATGGTAATAAATAAAAAGTATTGCTAAAATCAGTAGTTATTTACTGAAATGTATCAATTCATGTAATTTTTACTACTATTTTTAACATTTTAAAAAATGATTAATTAAAACAAGTTTTAACATGTCAGCATTTGCAATTGGGGGTGTTCTTGGTTCGGTTTGGATCGGTTATTGATTAAAATCAAAACCAAACCAATCTAGTCGGTTTTTTAAATTTCTAAAACCAAATCAAATCAAACGAAAAAAATAACCGATGGTTTGGTTATTATCGGTTTTGTTCGGTTTGGTTCAATTTTTATGGTTTATTCAGTTTGAAAGTAATAATTTTCTTGAGTACGTATGTATCTTGACAGACACAAACACTAATTACATGAGCAATCTACAGAAAAGTTAATGTCGGTTCAGTCAAGCAATTAAACAATATAAGAGTGTATGACTATTTTATGTGAAGTACAATAGTATGTAAAGACTAAAATGGATTTTGATGGACTTGAATTTGAAATTGTTATACTTGGGCTGAAATGTTGGGATTGAGAAAACGATAAAGTTAAAAACTTAAGTTAATTAAAATTTAACAAAATATTTTTAATTAATTTATGAATAATATATAAATAATTATAAAATCTATATAACTAATTTACGGTTCGGTTTGGTTATTTTTGCGGTTGTTTTTTAGTAAAATCAAAACCAAACCAAATAGTATCGGTTTTCAAAATTTAAAAATTAAACCTAACCAAACTAAACCAAATATTGATTTTTTTTTAATCGGTTTGATTTCAAATGCAGTTTGATTTGGTTGTTAACCATAACCATGAACAACCCTATTTGCAATATATACGTCTCAACTTCATAATTTTTTTAATATTACAAAGTTTTTTTTTAAAATTGAATAACTAATAATTAATAACTAAATATTATATAATTAATTAAATATTGTAAATTGAAAATTGAAATAAAGGCAAACCAATGTCATCAAGAAACTGTCAACATTTTTTTTTTTTTTTTAAAAAAACGATCTATTTTTTAAAATCCAATTTATAAATTAGTAAAAGTTGAAGTTTTTCTGTTTTTAAAATCAAAATATAAAGCAGTTGAAGTTTTGCAGTTTTTTAATAGTCAATTAAATTTTTATATATTTTTTTAAAAAATACAAATACCGTGGCAAAATATTCAAACAATTAATTTCAATTCCACTCAAACTCAATAGATAAGGCAGTTTAAAATTAAAAAAAATGAGGATAAGTTTAAACTGAAAAAAATATAACCGTACCATTTTATTTCTTTTAAAAAAATAACTTCCGACGTTTAAATTATAAATATTTTTTTAAGTTCACATTAACCCACTCTCTCTATTATGAATATCTAAAGGAAAAAAAAAAGCTCTTCATCAAATAGTTTGTTCTTACAATCGCCACATTCGTTCTTTTTCCTTCTTATTTTGATAATGGTCAAATTCGTTCTTTTTTCTTCTTTGGATGGAAGAATCGAAAAACAATCAAAGCATTCTATACATATGGATTCAACTGTACTTTTTCTTTGAATTATGAATAGTATATTCAAATCGAATTTATTAATTTTAAGTTTACTGCATATTAACGCTCCATGTTGGAGTCCTAAAAATGTGCAACTATAAATCAATGCATGTTTATATCTTTTCTTCTTTCTTTTATTTGAATTTTGTAAGATTTTTATATTAATTTTTTAAACTAAAAAATAAATATATAATATATATACACATAATTTATAATATATGCACATACGGTTATAAATTATTTGCATACGAATAAATTTTTAAATATAAAATTAGGAAAAAAAATGTTTAAACAAAAATCTGGAAAATTATGAAAAGGTAATAATTGAAAGTAATACTAATTTTAAATAAAAACACATGCCTAAATTTGTGCCACAATTTACTATTAATATTTATATTTATTTTCATTTCATTTTTTTTCTTGAAATAATTCATAACTCCAAGCATTTTAATTTATAAATGGTTAATTCAAAAAAAGAATTAACAAAATAAAATTATAATAATACACACTTTAAAAAAATTTAACACGGATGTAAGTTTTATACATACATATATAAGAAAATTAAGTTATTAGCTTAAATAATGAAATATATTTTAGATTTAAAATATTTAAGTTCTGAAATTTTAAATCTGATTTTTTTAGAATTAAAGAATCTTTTTAAATTTGAAACTATATTAATTTTAATCCAAAAACAAAGAAAAAGAAAAAAATAATTGTATCATTTTTTATTTCAAAAAAAGTACTTCCTACGTTTTTTAAAATACATATATAACTGCATTGGTTGCTAAAATTCAAGAGCTACCAATTATGTTTATATTTACATAAATCTAAACACGAATCAATTTAACCTATTTTTCTATAAATACATTTTCACAAAATATCTGATAGATAACTATTACATATAAAAATGTTGATGCTATAATTTATAATTGTGTAGCGATAGAAACAAGGAGAGATTATTATTTTGTTTCTACTAATTAATAAAACAATGTCAAAATTGTTTAAATAATTAATTTGAAATATGAATTTGAATTTTAAAAATAAGTAACTAATCTTACCCAGGAAAACACCTTCTTTTAGTGGCTAAATAGTAGTTTTTTGCTCTTCCCTTTTCTTTATTTTCTATATTTATATTTATCTAATTAATAGTATAATCAGTAAGTTTTATTTAAAAACAATAACAATATATGGTAAAAGTCATTATAGAATTATTAGAAATACAAATGCAAGTTTTGATGCTTTTCATATTTGTAGAAAAAATCCAAGTTGAAAAAATAAATGTAAAGTTTTAATGCTCTTTACTTTGTAGCATCTGAAAGTTAACTTTTGCGTAATCTAAATTTTTTGAATTAAGTACGACAAATATATCATATATCTTTCATTTCGTAGTTAAGATATTGTAATGTCATAATTTATCTACATTATTATCTGCTTTAACAATTTTCAGTTTTTTTAAAAAAATTAAAATATATAATACAATTTTCAATTTATTTTTTTAATTTGAATTTTAAGATAATTATATTCACACATAATATAATTTAGCCGATAAAAGTTCAAATATATACTTTTACACAAATTTAATACATACATATATATATATATATATATATATATATATATATATATATATATATATATAGACATACAAAATTAATGACATATTTAGAAAATATTCAACATAAATTATAAAACTAAAAGCATAGGTAATATAGCTATATATATAATAGTAATTAAATAAATTAAATGGTGTGCTAATATTAATTAATGTTTTACTATAATGTATTAAATATATTATTAAGTGCATAATACATTTTATTATTTATTTTAAATTATAAAATTATTATATTTTTAATTATCCGCGCAACGCACGGGCACATATACTAGTAATTACTTAATTAACAAGTATTATTAAATAATTTCTTTTAATTTAATTGATGGTTAATGAGCCAAAATTATAAGTTATTTTTGCCTATTTATTAAAATAAGTTAGGAGTTTATCACTTTTAGTATATAATTAATTTAGAAAAGGAAATAGGAAAATGCACAAGTACCCCCCTAGACTATGATCAAAATTCCAGAGACACACATTAACTATTGTAAGGTCCTATTACCTTCCTAAACTTATTTTCTTTTGTAATTTTTTCACCTTTTTGGCTAACGTGACATCCAAATATCTCCCACGCGCCTTAATTGCGTGGAGTAACGGAGTGTGCCACGTAAGACAAAGGTCATGAAATTACAAAAAAAAAAATTCAGCAGGATAATAGGACCTTTGTTTAATTAAAGTATGTCTCTAAAATTTTCGTCATATTCTATTGGTGTATTTGTGCATTTTTCCAAGAAAATAAAAAAGAATAATAAACTAACCTGCGGCGTCCAAAAAATAGGAACGATAAACTTTGTTGTCTGTAACATAACGACATCACGGAGCATAATCATCATGAACAAAATTTTGGCAGGATTAAGCGTTGGGCAACGATTGGCTCACGATGAACCAATCATTAGGGAATATGTTGTATTATAAAATAAGTTCAGCAGGCCATGCATATATGAAAATTTTGTGGGATTGATGTTAGGGTTCCTGTGAGATTTAGGGTGTGTTTGGTATGAAGGAAAATGTTTTCCATGGAAAATGTTTTTCTGGAAAACAAGTAGATTTTAGACTTATTTTCTCATGTTTGGTTGGTGAGTAGAAAATATTTTTCAGAAATAATTTTTAGTGTTTGATTTATGAATGAAAAATACTTTTGAGAGATTTATTTTTACTAGAGTAAAAAATAATTTATGAAATTGAAAATATTTTTTAAAATCAAAATTATTATTTTTTGGGCGTGGGGGTGGGGTGGGGTGGGGGTTAGTGGGTTAATTTTTGAGGAGTGGTTGGTGTTGGGGGGGGGGGGCTGGCCGTTGAGGGGGAGGGGGGTCAGGGATCGGGTGAAAAAATAAATTTTTGAAATTGAAAATATTTTTTTAAAATCGATGTTTTTCCCAAAAAAAAATGTAATTTGAAATTAGAGGAGAGTTTTGGAAAATGTTTTCCTTAGTTTTTGAAGGGAAGTCATTTCCCTTAATTTTGAGGAAAATGAGTTGATTTGGAAAATATTTTTCATAACTTTTGTCGCAACCAAACATGGGAAAATTGGAAAACATTTTCCAGTCATACCAAACACACTCTTAATATGTTACTTTGATTTAAACTTTTTTTTAATAGTTATCACATTATGATTTAAGTTTTGATATATTAAGATAGACAATTAAATTTATGTTATTTGGAGATTGGGACTATATCCTAGATTTGAAATTTGGAAAAGAACCTCGAAGAATTGACATATTAGCTAGTATCAAGATCAGGATAACTTGATTATAGATTCGATGTGAGTTTCTGGGTTTAGTCTAGACCTTTAGTGATATGAATGTTGTTAGTTTTGAAATCTTATTATGGACATTTATTTGAATAGATTGCTTTGAATTGGAACTTTAATGAAAGGGGAAGACTCAATTCAGAGCTCTCTCTTTACCCGACCCGGCCCACTCGCCCGTTGTACCAATTTTCCTGGAATGAGGTTGAGTTTACTCCCCATTTTTGGGAAAAACATTTTGAATTTTGAAATTCACGGGCTTTGAATCTGTTTTTCTTACTCTCTCTCCCTTTACTATAAACCCGACTTCCCCGCTATATAAGCTCTTTTTCTTTTCATTTTCAAGAGGGGCAGAGAACGGAAAAAAGAAAGAAGCTTGGTGTTGAGAATTTTCTTTCGAGAAAAAATCTGAGAGTCACCTTAAGAAAGATATTGCCTAAAAAATACAGTAAGACCTTTGAGAAAACGGGTGTCTTAGTTTTGGCCTAGAGATCACTCCTTCGCTCCAATGGGATCGGTCTACTCGAGTTTCGCTTAAGGTCCAAGTTGGTGGCGGAAGCTGGTCACCGTCTAGCTCGTCGTTGAAGAGGTAAAAACTTTCCTTCCCTCTTGCCTTCTCTCTGTTTCCAATGAGTGATTGAATCATGGAAATACTTTCTTGGTTTTCAAATGGTATAGCTATTCAAGAGAACATTAGTTTAGCTCAAGATTTCCTTAATACTATGTTGTCGTAACATTCCTATTTGTATTTGAATGTGGATAGTCTTAATATGCTATAAAGTTTGTTCTCAAGCTATTCGATTTTTGTGTGGTTTTGAGTGTTGTTGTTTTGGATTTAACGATAGGTGATTTCTCCGTTTCTTGATTGAGTCTGTCGTTTCTTTTCTTCCTTTTGTCTCTTAAAATATCGTCAAATCTCTATTCTATTGTGAACTGTGTTTTCAGGCTGAAAAATTCTTTCCTTGCAGCTACTGTTTTGTTGTCTTCTTCCCAAAACAAAAGTAAAATTTAATAGCTAGTTAATAGGAATTTCGTATACTATTCGTCCTCCACTTGATAATTGTACCTCCTTTGTCTATGATTTTTTTTTTTTCTAGTGTGAGTCCTTTCGTGCTAGTTTAATATGGTTATTCTGCTGTGAAAATGCTAAGATTATGGAGCCAGTGGCGGATCTAGGATTTTAAGGTTTGATAATTGTACCTCCTTTGTTTATGATTTTTTTTTTCTAGTATGAGTCCTTTCGTGCTAGTTTAATATGGTTATTCTGCTGTGAAAATGCTAAGATTATGGAGCCAGTGGCGGATCTAGGATTTTAAGGTTTGATAATTGTACCTCCTTTGTCTTTTAATATTGTTATTCTGCTGTGAAAATGCTAAGATTATGGAGCTAGTGGCAGATCTAGGATTTTCAGGTTATGGGTGCTCTGAAGTGAAAATGTAAAAAATACCAGTGAGATTCGAACCTTGGTAACAACACTAAAACAGTCTTAACTACCCATCCAAGAACCATTGGGCTAATTATATCATTTATTCATTGGATGTTCTATGTTAATTTTATACAAATACCTATCAATTTCTACATAGATATATATATTTCGTAACGAAGTTAATGGGTGCTCGAGCACCCGGCGGACACCATGTGGGTCCGCCCCTGTATGGAGCTACATTTGAGCTTAGTTTGTATTGATTAGTGTGTTGTTTAAATACTGATTCGGTGGAAAATGCGATCGGTTGGGTTGCCATTCTGTTAGCCCTTCTCTTCAGGACTTCATGTGGGGGGTTGACAAATTGTTGTGCCTCTTGATATGGCTGGAATACTAAGGAAGGCGTATTCTGTATTTGTTGGTGGCTTATTGCGATCTGAGTTGCATTCCCATAGAGTATACTTTTAGTTTCCTTCCATGGCGGTCTCAGTTGAGTCAAAGTCCTTAGCTACTGTTCAGCTTGTTTCTTATCTAATATGGCTATCGCTTTCATGACATTTTAATTGAACACGATCAATGGCTTTGAGTCTTACTGATATAATAGTTCGATTTTATTTAAATGAAGTTCCTTGTGTTGATAAGTTTTTCGTTTGAGTTTGGTTACTTATTTTAGTTTGATTAACTATTGCATGTGTGATGATTAATAGCAACTCTCAAGTGTAAAAAAATAAAATAAAATTTGGGTGTCTTACAGTAATATGTTGAAAATGGTCATCTTGTTTTTTTTTTAATTTTTTTCTTGTTAGCCTAGAAATCTAAGCATTGTGTTCACAGTTTAGACAGTAATGTTGGAGCTTTGAGTATGGTCCTCCCTGTGATCAGGGGCGGACGCACATTGGGTTCAGGGTGTTCACCCGAACACCCTCGACAAAAAAATACACGATATATATAAGGTAAATTTTCTGTATTTTTGTAGATGTATATATTTTGAACCCCTCAATAACAATTAAAAATAGATAGCTCAATGGTAAGACCCTTGAATATTAAGCTGCATGCCCTAGCTTCGAATTCCATCAACAACATTTTTATTTTTCGAACCTCCTGAACGAAAATCCTGAGTCCGCCACTGCCTGTAATTTATCATTAGTTTATATGTGTTTCTTCATTCCCTCACTCTAATAGTTGCTCATTTCGTTTTAGATTATATATATATTCTAGTCTAGGAAGATTTGGCAATTTGTGGTAATATTCTTTTATTTGGGACACCTTTAGTTTAATTTTGGATAATATCTTAATTGATTCGAAATATTCCAGATGCCAAGTACGGTGTATTGATTAATTATTTTCAATCCATTGTTAAGTATGCCTATTTCCTAATCCCTCATGTCTAGAATAGTTAATAATGTAGTTAGTCATAAATTGTTAATGCATGTAAAATTTGCTCGGGTTCACCATGAACCCACTCTCCCGCATATCGAGAGGGCCAGAAAGGCCCAAATGTATCTCGTTCTCATCTCGAGTCAGCCGATCGAACAATCGACGTACAAATTTCGAAGTTGAAAGATTCGAAGCGAATTGAAGAGAATTGAAGAGATTGGACTAGAAAGCTCAAATTCATGTTTTTTAGAACTTGTATTTTGTTATTTTCAGGCCTAAGCCTTGTACTTCCCTTATTATTATTTTGCTAGATTTAGGACATGTGAAATTTTGGGTCTTAGGCCCAAAGGAAAAAAAAAATTATTAGCTTGTTAATCTAGGACAGGTACAAACCGAATGGTCCTAAGACCCAAAACAAAAATGGATCCAAATATCGGTCCAGGCGGACAGAAATCGGCTTTGGACCCAACTCTCTTTCTCTCTCTCTCTTTCTTTTATTTCTTCGTTTATTTATTTGCTATTATTTGTTGTTAGCTTTAGGGTCGGAAATTCCAAATTTTCCGCGAAACGTCATAATATTTTATCGTAATGTTTTATCGATTTAAAATTGAATCCAAACGTATTAAAAAAAAATCCGCAAGTCAAAGCTCATTTAGGCAATAAGCTAATACTTCAATTTTCAAATGAACTCTAAGCGATTTTTATTAAGTTTAAGTTAGATCGTTTTTAGTCAAATAGATTAGTTGTCGGATAATTGCGAGTTAGCAAAATATTTTAGGTTCCGTAAAATCTTTCCTAAAATATAATTAGGAATCTCCGAACCCTTTTAAGTTTTTACTAGATTTTTCTGTTTAAATCTTTTGAAAACATAGTTTTATCTTAAAAATTAAGTGGCGACTCTAAAAAAGTCAAAAACATTATAAAAAATAATATTTTTTGAAAACACGTAAAACAAGTGTATGAATTCGTGTATTTCCCTGTGGTATGTGTTTGAGAGTAATGGGATTTGGTGGGGTTGACTTGTCAACCTTTATTAATTCTAATGATGAAAAGGGATAATAAAAGGTAATGTGATTGATTGTTTGTGTGTGATGGGAGAATGGTACGAGTACCGGTGTTATAAAGGCAAGATTTATTATTATACAATGTGGATTGTAATTCGAGAATGTCAAAGCATATGGGTATTAACTGATATAGTATTGACTTTATTTATTATGTGTGATTCTGTTCTTTACTGAACCCGTATAATTGTGATAATTGAGGTGATTATATGTCATAGAGACATTTGATTTATTGAGATGTTGTATCATCCATTTTATTTGATATAATATTGTGCACATACATTGACATGAGATTGGGTATGAGTAAAGGTGTAACACGTGGAGAACGTCCATGTTGAGATCGAGTTATCATTATTTGGGCACGCGGAGATCGTCCGTGCGATGGAGAAGTTATGATTATAATTTGGGCACGTGGAGATCGTCTGTGCTAAATGTGTTTGATTTATGATATTGCGTTGAGATCATCCGCACAGACACATGGAGATCAGCCGTGTCGGTATATGGACCTCGCGAGTCCCCCATGGGTCATGAACTCTTGATATATTTTCGAGGAGCATCATATATATACGTTTGAGAGAGTATTTGGTATTCTGAGGCACATCATTTCATGGTGTCATATTGCATTGCATCCCATGACATCCTTCATTCTTTATGATTATGTATTTTATTGGTGATTGAAAAGTACTTGATATTTGGTTACCTCTATTTGATGAACTTGATTTCGTGTGTTGCTGATTTTGTGAGTGCCTTTTGTGGAGGTTGTAATTAATGAATATTGAGCTTGTTGTTGAGAATATGTGATTATTAGAATGTTGTTGTTGAGTTATGTGCTTAGGTGAACTGTTATGTTGGACTGGTATTATGCAGGTTGTAGTTGTGGAGGTTCAGTTAGGGTGTAAGGAGTACCCATATTTTATTCCCTTAGCTTGTGTTTAGAGGTTTACTTACTGAGTACTGTGTGGTTGTGTACTCACCCCTTGTTTCTACAATTTTTTTGTAGGTTACTAGTCTGGACTTTTGTAATATTTTCTCTTGTCCTTGTCTGAGGCTTCTTGTGGAGGTTTGTGAGGTAGCTGCTTGTCATTTCAGCAGACCTTCTTACTCCTATTTATGATCTTGTTCTATTCGAGAAACAATGTCATTTGAGACTTCTATCTTTTTCTTTGAATCAATTGTAATACTTTAGAGGCTTGTACACGTGACAATCATATTTAGGGGATATTTTTTAGTTTATTATAAAAATTTTCTCATTTTATTATAATAGCTGAGTTTTAGGCTGACTTGTCTTGGTGGGACAAGACGAGTGTCATTAAGTCCAAATTTTGGATCGTGACAATTTTTAAGCTAAAAATATCAGTACGATGTCTATATCCTAATCCTTTTATAACAGGTACATACGGGATCACCGTAACATTGAAAACCAATTAAGATGATGTGAAATAGTTACATGAATTGAAATTGTCATTTTCCATGATTTCAAACACCGTAGAGTCTTTACTCTTGACGATATGAAACTTCTGGTGAAAAATGATGTTATTTCTGATATAATCAAATCAATTTCATCTTTAATAATGATGAAGATGTGAAGAAAATGGGCATCAACAGCTTTGAGATATAATTTTTTTTTTTTTCATTATCCAATTACTCTGGCCGTATTTTATTCATTACATATAGTATACATGTCAGTAATTACTCTTTGTTGTAATTTAACATAGTCTTATAGGTAGATTTGTGTTGTTATTTTTCTGGTAAAGAAAAATCATAGTCTTATATATAGAGTTTTAATGATATCACAATACGTTGGAGGTTGTAGCAGTTTTCAACAAAAAATATATTAGGATGCACACGCACAAGTCCAGGTTGAACTTGTTAGCACTGATGAAAGTTTACTTAGCACCGAGACAACTTTGAAATGAAAACTCTTCCGTTAGTAGAGATCGTGTCTCTAGTAAAATCACCAATGGTGTCACGAAGCTTAGTTAGGTCACTGAAATTGTTGCCCAAGTTGAGGAATCTCAACATTTGTCAAGTTTTCAAATGAATGGGAAAGTCCATAGTTTATTAAAGTTCAAATATATCTAAATTAAAAAATTATGCAGATAAGTAAACATATACTAGTTATAGGGGTGTACATTTGATTTTCAGGTTTGATTTTGTACTATTTAGTTTGGATTTTTTGGTTTTTTATTTTGTAAAAGTGTAACCCAATCCGATCCAAAATAAATTTGGTTTGGTTTTTCTCTATTCGGTTTGGTTATTAGGTAATGTCAATAATTAATAACATAACCAAAGTAGTAATATTTAATCTCTTAAATATACTTTCTAATATAATCATAAGTAAAATTTAAAACGCAATACGTATAAGTATACCTATTAGATGTAATTCAAACATAAATATCATGAAAGACAATAACCAAAAAGGGATAAAAGTGGTTAACTCCAACTTAATTCTAAACCTAAACGTATATATAAGTAAAATTTAAAACACAATACGTATATATATATTCGTTTTTCCGGGTTTTTTGTTTTTATTTTTAAAATTCGAAACCAAACAAAAAAATCAATCCAAATAAAATTTCTGTTTGATTTGGTTTGGTTATTCGGTTTAATCCGAATAGTGCACACCCCTTCCTAGTTAATTAACTTAGATAGCTATAGTTTGAATTAATTACCTCTCCCAGCTTAATTTTAGCTATAATTACGTGCTCCTCTCTCCTCTCTCCTATCTCTCCTAGCTTATACATATACACATACTACAATTATACATATACATATATAATTATATGACAAATATATAAATTCAATCACCTCTGTCCACTCTCAGCCCTCTCTCTCTCGCCTCTCTCATGCCTCTCCTAATCTCGCTCGCTAGATATACAAATACATATGTATTCCCTTTACATATATACAATTATCTGATAGATATACAAATACAATTCAACAAATCTACATATACAACTCGTCTCTCTTCCCTCTCTCGCTCGCCACTCTCCTTCCTACTAACATGTAACTATGAATTGTAATTAATAAAATATTGCTACGAAGCGTAATTAAAATTATTTTAATGATTATTTGCGAAAGTTTCCCCCATCTAAATCATGCCAAATTTTCTTATTTATCCATTGGGCTAAAAATGAAAATCCATGTAAGATGGGCCTAAAAGAATCTTAACAAAATTTCAATTTCCCACTCAATGGAATCAACAATCAAAATTATGTCTTCTTCATCTGAACCTGTGTTTCCCGCCTCTACTGTAAACCCTAATTGCAGCAAATGGCGATTCACATGGGAAGCTCAATCTCACACTTCAACTCTCCGATTAATACTTTTCAGTTCAAATATCAAACCTTGTACCGAAATCACTGTCAATTTATCTGTGGAGAAATCTCTGCTCACTGTCTGTTTCGTCGAAGGGGATTCGATTTGGGTACAAGTTCCTCGGGTTTTAATTGATCCGGAAGCTCCGGTTCATTGCAGAGTTTTTGATGATCATGTTGAAGTTAAGCTTGCTCTTCTTCTTCCTGTTGACCATCCACTCATTTCAGGATTGGATTTATCAGAAACGGAACCGGAGGAGGAAAAACCGGACTCATTTCCGTTCTCAGTGAATTATGGTTAGTTAGAAGTTTAATTTAGTTTCGGTTTATATTTGAGAATTTTTTAGGTATTTAGCTTTGTTACTACATGTTTTCTTCGCTGCTGTTTTTCCTTTTTTCATAACTAGTTTCATTTGCTGCACTTGAGCTAGTTCTACACTCCCCATATCTCACTTGTGGTATTACACTGGTTAAGGTTTTTCGGAAACAAGCTCTTGGTTCCACGAGTTAGGAGTAAGGTTTGAGTACACTCTATCATCTCGAGACCCCAATTGTGGTATTACACTGGGTATATTGTAGTTGATAATGTTAGTGGTGCTCTAGGCTGATACATTGGGACGAATCTATAACTATATTGCTACATAATCTTCTGTCCCGGTGTACTAGAGTGTAATAACTAATTATTAGTTTTTTTCTTGATCTTCATGAAAGTCCACTTAAGGTTGTCAATATGCAGAAGATAGAGCAGGACTTTTCCATTTTTGTGTGGTGGATGGGTTAGCAGGACAAATTTGAAAATTTTCCCTGGGATTAAACAGTTCATAACATTTATGTATAAAGCTTGTCAAGAATTCGCTTTTGTATGTTTGCACTCCATTAAGTAGCAAGACTCAAACTGCAGGATTTGATCAACATAACATGTTATGTCTGTTGAATCACTTTAGGGAGTAAAAAATATAACTTTAAAGTTCTAAAACACGTGTTAACCACTTGTCTAAAGAATGTGAAAGACTTGACTCTCTTGTGATACCAAGTCAAAGGAAAAAGGAATAGATAGTAATGCAGAAACTGCCATCTCCTTTGATGTGTTATGTATTCCGGCCGTTGAGGGACTGGTGATTTGTAATGCAGAAACTGCCATGTCATCTTGCTTTGATTTTTGTTTTTGGCATACAATTATTATAACTGCTTAATGTACTCTCTGAGTATACCGTTATTTGCATTATGGCACTTATTGAGCTTCTTGTTCATTTATTTTATTTCACTCTTATTAATTCTGCTCTGTTGGATTAGAAATAAAGAAATTATCTGCTATGGAGGAAGTTCATTTTTACTGCAGAAGTTGCTCGACTAAGTTAACCAACAGTATCAGGTAGGGCTCTTCTTTCTCTCAGTTGGGCAGGCAATGCTCGTTATTTATTTTACATGAATGCCATTGCATGTCTCTAAGCTCTAACTATTTATTTTTAGCAGATTATTTAATGAGATGCCATCAGTCGACTGGCAAGATGTTGCAGACAATTGGTTTGGGACATGTTGTTGCTCTTTTGGTGGTATAAGTGAACAGCTAGTCATGCAATTTGCAAAGTCATATTCTTGTACAACTGGTGTTTGCCTTATAACTGGTACATCTGTTATCATATGCAAAGACGACCTCGTCGGCTGTGAATTTCCTGAGTTGAAAGGGGACCAAACTTTTGATTCTCAGGTGAATTCAGCCAAGGTGACTTCTTTAAGACCTTGTCCTGAGGAAGAAAATAATGGGGTGAAACCAAACAATGAAGTTGTTGAAATTATGATTGATGGTGATGGTTCAACATGCATACCTTCAAAGTTGAAGGATGAAGACAAAATGAAGTCATTGGCTGGAATTTCTTCCGAGGCAAACTGTGACATTAAAAACCACAATACTGGCTGTTGTAGTAATAATCTTAGTGAGAGATTTTCAAAGGACAAAGAATATGAAATGAATACTGAACTCTTAGATAAGCAGAAAATATTTCTTAAAGGCTGCCTTGGGGATGCTTTTATGTTGAGACATTCCAATCTTTCCAAGGACGTCAAGTGGATTGAATTTCTCTGTCCGAAATGTTCATCTCTTATTGGAGCATATCCTTGCTCCAGTGATAAAACACCATTGGATGATGGAGTTCGACTATACAAATTTAACATATCTACATGTTTGCCTGTTCGTGGATTGAATGATCTATTTAGGTAACCATCTATCAACCCCCCTTGTATTTAGTTTATCTTGTAGTACATTCTCTTATATTTTTCTTCTAAACTCAAACTTCTTTCCCAACTTGTGGTTCTTGAAACCATATGGAGCCTGTAAATAGGAATTTTTGTTAAATAGATGTGTCCTTTAGTTATATGTTTCTTGCCCCATAACATTTCATGGACTTGATGTCTTTCTTTCTCTCTTTAGAAAGCTGAAAACTAGATGAGAATGGTAACTTTGTCAATGGCTCATTAATTGCTAAAAAGTTTTCTAGGGCCATTAGTTAGATGTTGGCCTATCTGAGAGTCGAACAAGTTATTCCCTGATAGAGAGACATTCTTTGGATAGAGCATATTTTCTCTTGTCTTTCATGTATTTCCACTAATGATATGCTATGCATAATGAAGATATCTAATAAAGTCAAAGATAACCTCTGTAGAGCATTTTTGGGGACCGACAATGTCATGTAAGATTGAATGTTGGGCCTTTAATGCCCAAAATATTCTGAAGATCAGCGTTGCAGTAGTTTTGATGTTAAGATGAATGCATGTAGGTTAAAAGCTTACAAGATTAAAAATGATCACATCCAATGTAAGTGCAAGTAGTGCACTTGATTATTCAGATATCCAAATGCACCAATCTGGGTGTGTGCACTTGATTATTCAGGTGTTAAAGCAGACTTATCATATTTGACTTTACATGGGGGGATACAATTTCTGAGAAGCAATACAAAAACTTAACCAAGTTTAGAATGCAAATGATCCATATCAGTGATGCAATTAGTTGGGATCAAGTTTAGTTGTTTCATATACATCTGTTGTTTATCATGACTCATGAGTTTTCCTTGTTAAGAGACTTTACTTCAGTGTATTGGAATGATATATGCCCAAATAGAGTGGAATGGATATCGAAAAATTCCTTACAGTCAACTCCAACTAGTTTGAATTTGAGGACATTTGATTGATTGATTTTGATTTCATGATGTAATAATAAACTTACTCTGTTATACCAGGGAGTATACTTTGGAAAGGATGTTTTCACGTCAATTGCTTGAAGCTGCACAAGACGAACTAACATTTCGGACGGTTGTCAGAGATATACACACCAAACGTGCACTTTCACAAATTGTTCTCCTTAACCCAAATGCATGGTGCTACAGTGGCTATTGCATGCATAACATGGAACCAGTTGCCAAGATTAATATGTACCCCGTTGTCAAGCTATTATTCTCTGCAAACATCAAAGACACGGAACTTGAACCCAGGTGATTGCCTCTTTACTCTAGCTGTCCTCTTCTGTCATTTGATGCCATCTAACATGTATGTATAGGTTATCTTCCTCAATCTCTGCCTTACTACTGGGGAGGTTGTTCAAACTTTTGAACCTTACAAGATACGTACTGTTATGTGCGCCAACTAACTTTCAAGAACTGTACTATAAGTCTGTAAGTAGTTGCCATATTGAAGTAAGTTGGCATGAACAACGTATCTAGTCTTGTGAAGATAGAGAGACTGTTCTCGATGGACCCTCGGTTCAAGTAAAACATGTCAAAATACTCAAGTATGTAAAGCAAATACAGTAAGAAGAATCTATAGAAGAGAACAATAAGTTGGCACGAAATACTAAATTATTGTCTTCCTGAGATGATTTTGAAAAAGGTATACATACTGTTGTCACACATTTTAAATAGCATCAGTTGGTTGCTACCAATTTGAAAAGAAATCGTTTATGAACACTTTAAGATGTAATTTTCATTAGAAATCCAACGAAGGTTACCTAGATAAATCTTGTAGGACTTGTTGAAAGTAAGACAATGATTTGTTATTACTTTATCTGTTTCAACATTATCATTTGACGCATGTTCCTGGCCACTTTCTTCTCTTATTTCAATTGTGCATTTCATACCAATGACTCCTGTCCCGATCCATTTCAAAAGCTCATCGGCTGAATCAAACTATATGCAGGAACGTAGAAGAATGGGCGACCAAAAACCAAGCTGATGAAGTTTTCATGTTGCCATCTCAAGTGAAGGAACTAATTACAAATTTGGAGATGGCAAATACTATGTTGCCAGCTTCACATATGCTGTTACAGGGTTTCCATATGTCATCCTTGAAGCGATAAAGGGTAAGTCATTTCAATCTTTATCGAGAATCAAACATTCATCATATGTACAGTTCATGTTCCAACATGTTTACATGCATTGTTCTAAAATGGTGATATCACTAGTTGAACATGTTAACACCCTAGCCCTTACAAGTAGGCTGTAATTTTGACGAATTGAGATGTGAATGTGTAGTAATTAGCCATGGTTTTAACTCATAGTGCAGTGTATGCAAAAATATTCACTAAAGTGGTTTACTAGTTGCTATTATTGGATTCTTTTAGCAAAGTTTTTTGTTCCATAAATTGCAGTAAAGCTCCTTTACAAGTCAAATATATCTGCCATAGATTTTATTCTATCTTTTTATGAGAGGTCAAAGCTGAAAAGTATTGGTTTATGGAATGGGGAATATTACCAACATTTTTAATCTTTGCACACTAAAATTGGCAGGCCAAAAATTTAGTAAGGAATTAACACAATCCTCTATCCAAATAAGCCTCTATTGTTTGCTAGGGGTGGTAAAATCAAACCCAACCAAACCAATTTGCCTAATCCATTAAGTTTGGGTGGTTTATTGACCCGCCCATTTATTAGCTCAACCCTTTTCAATTCAACCCATTAAAAAGTGGGTTTTATTTGGGTTTTCCACTTGGTGTTTGGAGCCCACATTGGAGCTTCGACTAAATTCAGATCGCTCATTGCAGAACCCATTTGGGGGTGGTAGTTCCAACATAATTTTCTCCTTACCCAGGGCTCAAGCCCGAAATCTCTGGTCAAGGGTGAAACACTCCCGTCAATGCACCACAACTCATGTTGGTAAAAAATGGGTTGATATCTAACCCAAATTGGCTTATGAAAAATCTTGACAATATTTTTCATAAACTTGTTTCTTAATTTTATATGTTATATAGCTAGAATAAAGAATTTTTTTTTTATCATGTACTAAAATAGTTTTAAAAAATAAATAAAACAATTAAGTGTATTAAATATTGGGTTGAGTTGGGTCTTGACCCATTATGTAATCATTTACCTAATCTATTTTGATTAAAGCAAATCTGGGTAGGGTAGAGTCTTGACTCGATTGTCATCTCAATCCATTATGATCCGATCAAACTTGATTTCAATTGCCACCCTACCATATAAGTGAATAAAAGAACGAAATTAATGAACCTTAAATCATAATAAAAAATGATACAAATTAGAAAAGGATGAAGGTAGGAGGCAATCCAAGGTAAAGGGAAATAGCTTTCCAGGACATTTATTTTTGAGATGATATATCATAACCCCCCTAATCTATCATATATTTTTTTAATTATTAATTTCATACTTAAACTATACGTAATTTATTTTCAAAAATAATTCAGATATACGCCAAATAGATTAGTGTCAAGTTGAGAACATCTTGAGGTTATGTCATTGTTCTGTCTATAAAAGAACTGAATAAGTTACCTGATATCTGTTGCTAGTGAGAGGTGACAGATAAGTCGTGGAACTAACCGAGATACGCGAAAGCTGGTCCAGATATCATGGTCATAAAAAAGAAAAATAAGTAAATGTATATATCTCCGATCGTTAATCCGATGGAATAAGTGTCCAAAAATTCTAACCGACCTTAAAATTTGAGAACATGGATCGAGCTCGTCGCATAGAGTCTTTAATGTCGACCCTTGGACCCCATGAAAAATAAAGTACAAATTTATTGGCAAATTAAAACATACTTTTGTTATCGTTGAAAATCTGTCTCCTTCAAAATTCCATAAAAGTACAAATTATTAAGGCCAATGTCTTAAAGATCCTATGAACATATTCCCCTAAATGACATAGTGGCAAAATACATGCATGCATAACATATATAGTCAAATAATTAAACTACTTTTTAAGTGGAAAAAAAAAAAAAGAAGCATAAATTGCATGAGAAAAAATGAGAGAGGGAAGAATCAAAGAATTAGATTTGAATTCTCACATTGTCAAATGTGTATATATAAATAGTAGTGTTCTTACATAGTCTATATACCTCAAAATAATAATAAAAATAAGATAATATAGAAGCATATGAAGAAATGATAAAAAGAAGAGTGTGTCTTACATGAAGGGTAAGTGCCTATTTGATAGCCAAGGATGACTTGCCTGCATCATTAATTAATTCTTGAGGTTAGCTTGTGATATATCATGTATATGACATGTATACAAGCATTCTTCTTTGATGGCCAGGCAGTCTCCTTGGCTACTCTAATAGGTTCCTCTCATTCATGCTAGACTCTTCTCTTCTTATTTAACTTTTACTTAAGTCGAGGTGAATTCAGAATTAAAATCTGATAGGTTCAACTTTTTTATATTTATCGTTGTATTTGTTACATTTTTAATGTATTACACTAGAGTTTGTGGCTTTTTATTTTTATTTTCTACATTAAGGAGGATCTAAAATTTTAAATTGACAAGGTGTATAATACCACTACAAAGTTACTCATTTGTCATAACAAGTAAATTTAACAATTAATCCAACCCTTATTTGACCTTGTTTCACTATTTGAAACTTCTCATACATAGGTTCTATTTTCCAAAATAAGCAATTGCAGAAGAATTTAATCTAGGGGGGTATTGTGGGTGTATTTAAGTTCAGTTAGTCAAGTCAAAGGGTGTTTTTAAGACTGACAATAATTCGAGAATCAATGCCAAACATTCGTGTCTTTTTTTTGTCGCTCTTTCAAAATTCCAAGAGGATCAATAGTATTTCTGCTTAACTTAGTCCTTAAATCTATGGGTAGATGATAGAAATATTGAACCACTTGAGCAAGCCTTACTTGTCATTTTTTCGCGACCTCTTTTCTAGCTTTTGATTCAATTTTGTCCAATAATAAGGGTATAAAAAAATAAATGTTTGCCGGGGGTGGGGTGGGGGGTGTCTGTGTGAAAACCAAGTAAAAATAATGTTAAGGAGGCTTTGACATTGAAACTTTTTCATTTTTCCGAAGTTAAACTCTGAAAAACACGTTTAACCATAAAATTTTAAATTTTTAAGAATTTAATAAACAACAAAAAATATGTTTCACTTTTTCACTTTAGAGTACTCATGAAAAATCAAATATAACTTAATTTGTATTCACGATCAAACCATACAACTTTTCAAATTTCATTTTACACTTCAAGACAAAACTTTTTTTTTATTTTTAAATTTCACAATAAAACATGATCAAACGTCCGCTAAATATAAGTGCTTCAAATGAATATATACGAAACCAATCATTAACATTTAGCACACTAGGGAAAAAGGCAACCCAAGATGAACTTAATATATGAGGTTGATACAAACTAAACATTAAAAATAAGTAGAAAAAAAAACTTACAACAATGTTAGAAAATAAATACATAAAAATACAACAAATAGAGACACAATAGCTAATTTCTCTTAATTCATGTATCTACAA